>BDUI01000726.1:179022-190863 GCA_002335545.1 Apodemus speciosus | reverse complement strand
TAATTAAGCATTTAAACATGCCAGAGTTTTATCAATAAAAAGTAATCCCCTCGTTTATTCCTTTTCCACCCTCGGGTTTATTCTCGTAGGTAAGTAACAGTTAAAGGGCGGGTTTGTACTTCTAGGCCTCCCGCACTTTACAAACTCATGCACATGTAGTGTACACGTATGTGTAAACTGCTTATCCTCACTCTCACTCACATGCAGTGTGTGGAAAGTCAGCCCCTCATCCCCATGGCGTCCCACAGGCAGGGTACTTACTGTACACTACTGAGCAGGTACGACTGGATGTTTATGATGCTCTGGCTTTTTTCCTTGTCAACACTAAGACCTTGACTTCACGATTATGTCTGTGCACACACGCCGGTATTTCTGTGGCCATCCCATTAGCTGGATTTCCTAGGTCACTGGATTCATGCGTTTTATAACCGTTTAAAGACTCTTCTCTGTTATCTTTCATGAAGGACTCTTGGTTTACTGGTCCACAGTTGATGAGTATACTGCATACTCGACCACCCTCATCAACAGTGGGGTCTGCGAGTGACTGCAAGATTTGTGTTCTAGAGGATGAATAGTATGTTGGTTTTCTTAAGACTGGGCACCTCCTCTTAGCTTTATTGACTTCGCCTCCCCCTCCTTTTATTTTTGATTGTTTGACTTTTGTATTCACACCTTCCTAAATTTTCTTTCGGATTGCCCGTCTTTTTATGTAGATTAGTAAAATCTGGGATATTAGTCCTCGGTATTGTTCTTTCCAGCCTGTTGTTAACCTTTTAGCTTTTTCGATATCTTTTGAGTAAATATTTGCACCTGAAATCTTTCTGTGCTGTGACGTTTGATTTTGCTGATCTTCTTTTTCTGTGCTCGCTGGGAAGCAGTCGAGACTATTTAATTATTGTTTCTAACTTTTTTTTCACACTTGAAACTTGAGTCGACTGGGCATCTCCTTCTGTGTATGATTCAAGAGCATACATGGGCTTTACTTTTCTAAGTCAGTAGTCCATGGCCTGTCTCTGTGCGTTCTAGCTGTGAAGCTCACTCCTAGTGTCTCCACGGGTCTGGGTCTGGGTTCTGTATTATGTACTAAGGAGCTCTGGCTGTTCCTGCCTGTGCCAGTGACACTTTGAATTGGTCTTGTAGTGTGTTTTCTATTTGATGGGATTTTTTTTTTTWAAACCTCCAAAATCCTTTTGGCCATTTACTCCTCTGAAGAAATGAAACCTGGACTTGTGTTTTATTAGATAATGTGTTGATCATTTCATTGTTTAAGTATATGTTATTAGATGCATATTGAGTAAGTTTTGAGATGGTAACAGCTTGTGCTGAGGATAAGCCTAAAAAGGCTTTTTAAAATGTACTGATTAACACTCGCTTTAAACTGTCATTTCAGATAAGGAATACGTAAATGTTCATAACACCAAAATAAACATGCCTTACTCAAGTAGCTTTAAGACTTGGCAACAAATAAAATGTATATTGCCATTTTCTTATAAATTTATATGACATCTTTAGAGTTGCATCCCAGCAATGAAGTCATTTTGGCTTTTGAGATATAAAGAATCATGCTGAGATCCTCACATTGGTGTCCGTATTTCTTTTAAGCAAAAAGCACTACCGTTTCTGGTCAAAATAATTTGAAAATATGGCCATATATTTTTTCACTTGGAAGTAAGTGCACATGTGAAAGACTTAAGCATTGTCACCCTCCTCTTGGGGCATAAACTCTGTCAATCATTGCCTATCCCTCTGAATGCAGCCTAGACACATGGCAGTAATTCATTCTCCTAGTCAGTACCAGACTTTATCTCTCGAATCAAATAAGCCTTCCTATTAGATCCTAACCCTCCCAGGGCTGTGGAGATTGAAGGATGGTCATACCAAGACTGCTCTGTTCCCCGTTCAGCACCTGCTTATCCAGAGACCAGGCCACACAGCAATCCAGCCATCTCTCAGAAGGTGTCCCTTTGTAATCTCCTGTGTCTCGGGATCTTTTGCAAAGACACCCAGGAGGCTAATGACACCAATTATCTCTAGGGAGGAGAGCTGGCAGCTGGGGCAGACACAGGAGAGAGATTGTTTGGTCACTGACCCTTTCAAACCTTTTGCATTTTTTGAAATAGGAGAGTGTTTTGCCTAGWCAACAACAGGTATTTAAAGAAACTCTGAAGGGATCCAACTCCTGAGACTGGTTGATCAATGAGGATTCTAGCCTGGTGATACGTGCTGGCGTTAATATCACGAATGCTTTTAGCACAGCGGGAAGACACGGCTTTAACCCCGTCACAGAGTTTCTTCTGTTGTGTGTGTTTTGATGAATTGTGTTAATCTGTAATACCCCTGGTTACTCCCAGTATTTTCCAGAGAGCCTTTCGGAATGGAAACACATGCTAGGGCCTTGCACCAAGGGTGGGGACAAGAATTTACCCTCAGGACTAAGCTGTTACCTGCATTCCTTAGCATTCTCCTTGCTTCTCTGGCTCCACTCAGCCCTCTGCTTAAAACCAAAGGTTGAGCCTACTTAAACAATGGCCTGCGTGTTCATTACGTTGAATCATTATGTTCTCAAAGGATGCCACCATGACAGACAGAATCCACTTCCCTTTCTGAGACAAACGAAAGTCTATAATAGGAAATAATTATGTAAAAAGTCATATTTTACTTAGAAATAATTTCTAAGTAAATTTTAAAGAATAATAGTAGTAAGATTTGGGTAACTGGAATACTCTGGATAGTATTTGTTTTCTATGGTTTTACCATGTTAACATATATCAAATTCATAACGAAGAGAGAATGTCACTTTTTACACACACACACACACACACACACACAAATAGCTTCACACAAAATAACATCGTAGAGCCCAGAGTATCTTCAGATGTGCATAATCCTATTTGTTTATGAAATGGTTGCTTATTAAGGAAGGAGCACCATCATGCACTCGTGGGTCACTGACTTGAAGCTTTTAAAGTCAAAGTAGGTCTCCAGATTGTTCGCACCGGGACCAGCAGACAAAGGGGAGACAGCCTGAATGCATATGGCCCAGTGCTAGACTTAAGATTCAGGTGCAGAGAAAAATGCGGAAGTGAGATCAAAAGCCCTTAATAGTTTATTATAGCTGTGGAGTTTGTTTTTCTTTTCTCAACTCCTAAAATGCTTTTCATGAAAGATTACTACATATGATCTTCCATTTTTTTTTTGTTTGTTTAAACGATGATTTCATTCTGTGTGTTTTGAGAGAGGTTATTGACATTTCTTGGGTTTTCATAGGAAAAAAACTGCTCTTTCAGATACTCTGCTCTTTCTTAGGGATTGTCTACAGGAGMGGCTGCAGCCACATGGCCAGCCAGCCACATGCGACCCTGTGCCAGTCCAAGGACCTGGTGCCATCTCACAGTGCAGCCCAGTCGAATTTACTTCCTACCCAGATTCTTGGTCAAATGGTGAATACAATGGAAGGAAAAATCTCTTAAGAGTTTTCCCGCCGGTTTGGAGAAACTAAAATCAGGGTTGTTTCCAGAAAATCCTGGACTTTAGATGACCCTGTCTCCCCCCCAGCACTGATCCAGATTYTCAAGTACCTTCAYGTCAAGCAGTTTTATGGATGGAAAGATAAGATGCCATGTGTCGCTCGTCCACACAYCTGTCCTTTGAATCCAGAACCAAAGGATGTCAGAAGTTAGGGAACTATTCTGTGAAATGAAAGCCATGCAAAAGTGGGAACGGGCCAGTCATTAACAAATGAGTTTTTGTGCATTTCCCAGAGAAACTGAAGCTGGGTGGGAGAGAGAGGCTGGTGGGTCAYTAAGTGAGGACCATCAAGGGACAGGGCATTTGACTTGTGCCCCGAGCCATCCTGAGGCTCTGTTCCCTGTGTGCAGCCAGGACAGATGTGATGTTCCCAGGAAGGTGGAGCAGCTCCAGCTGCTGCTTTACGGGGGGGAAAAGCTTAAGAATGCCCACCCACATCTGCTCTCCTTAGTGCGGAAAASTAGATGCATCTGAGATCGCTGGACGTGGRGATCAGGACTCCTTTACGGTCAACGCCGGGCAAGGTGCGAGTCTGCCCGTCATTGTCTTGGCTCTCTGGTCTGTCTGTCCTCAGAGGTGGTCTAATAAATTAGGAGAAAAGTGTGTGGAATCTTTCTGGCAGGCAAGTTTCTGGAAGGAATGAGAGTTCGGCCTTGCCCTTACCCAGGATGGGATTCCTAGGGTAATTATAATTCTTTGTGGTTTATTGTTTCAGTAGTCTGATAGTATGGATGTCTCTCTTTAAAATATCTCCTCTCCTGCCAGGATAGTCACAAGAAAATAATACAGACCTCCCCCTTTGAAGGAAATCTCAGCTGAGGACATGTTTTGGTCTATAATAGAGGTAAAATTATAGACTCTGGAGCCAACCTTCACTTCCCGCTTCTCTACCCTGGACAAATGATTTAGCTTCCCAGTGTCTCGGTCTCTGCAGCGAAGCTATACAAAGCAAATCTGGGAGCTTTTCTCCGTAGTAGCTTTCTGACCTGCAAATGAACATCACACACGCGCATACACACACGGGCGCGCGCGCACACACACACACACACACACACACACACACACGCACATGCACACGTGTGCACACACACACGCACACACACACAGGAAAATAAGTAAAACAATACACTTAAAAATGTTAAACTACAGAAAAAGAACTCTTGTATTTTTTCAGGTTTGTCATTGGCCCTTCCTCGACGGCATTCCGGAAGGCCCTACCTGCTGAGTTCTCATAAAGTAGTAGTATATTTACTTAAAGTAAATCTTGTAGTCTTAAGAATGACCTGTTATATAAAACTATGTGTAGAGTTATCGAATCATTTCCAAAATGCATTTGTAATGGTATGCTTCCAACAAGTACTGATTGAGTACAGAGAGGGGTCCTCAAACCCTGCGACCTCAGTGCAGATGAGGTCCCCATCCCCAGACGTCATGWTCTGATGAGGGAAACAAATTATTAACAGTAAAGGAATAGGCGGTCATCTCCAGGGCTGTGGAGAAAACAGAGCAGGATGCTATGAGAGACAAGGGGACCACAGACTGGAAAGCCAGGGAAAGCGGTGGGGTGGGATTTAAGGAAGTGACACTTGTGTGGTTTAAACAACAGAGGAGAACTCCAAGTCCACTGTGGAGGAAAGAGAAAAGATCCCAGCCCACACTCGGGTGAACGGATGTGGAAGGACACACAAACGTCTAGTATGTGTGGAACGAGCAGGAAGGCATTGTGCATGGCCAGGGCATGGGTGGCCCAGGTGACAGGCCCAGCAAAGCCCTCTGTTCCTCAAACATAGATCATGTGGGCAGGCTGTCACACACCANGATCAGGACTCCTTTACGGTCAACGCCGGGCAAGGTGCGAGTCTGCCCGTCATTGTCTTGGCTCTCTGGTCTGTCTGTCCTCAGAGGTGGTCTAATAAATTAGGAGAAAAGTGTGTGGAATCTTTCTGGCAGGCAAGTTTCTGGAAGGAATGAGAGTTCGGCCTTGCCCTTACCCAGGATGGGATTCCTAGGGTAATTATAATTCTTTGTGGTTTATTGTTTCAGTAGTCTGATAGTATGGATGTCTCTCTTTAAAATATCTCCTCTCCTGCCAGGATAGTCACAAGAAAATAATACAGACCTCCCCCTTTGAAGGAAATCTCAGCTGAGGACATGTTTTGGTCTATAATAGAGGTAAAATTATAGACTCTGGAGCCAACCTTCACTTCCCGCTTCTCTACCCTGGACAAATGATTTAGCTTCCCAGTGTCTCGGTCTCTGCAGCGAAGCTATACAAAGCAAATCTGGGAGCTTTTCTCCGTAGTAGCTTTCTGACCTGCAAATGAACATCACACACGCGCATACACACACGGGCGCGCGCGCACACACACACACACACACACACACACACACACGCACATGCACACGTGTGCACACACACACGCACACACACACAGGAAAATAAGTAAAACAATACACTTAAAAATGTTAAACTACAGAAAAAGAACTCTTGTATTTTTTCAGGTTTGTCATTGGCCCTTCCTCGACGGCATTCCGGAAGGCCCTACCTGCTGAGTTCTCATAAAGTAGTAGTATATTTACTTAAAGTAAATCTTGTAGTCTTAAGAATGACCTGTTATATAAAACTATGTGTAGAGTTATCGAATCATTTCCAAAATGCATTTGTAATGGTATGCTTCCAACAAGTACTGATTGAGTACAGAGAGGGGTCCTCAAACCCTGCGACCTCAGTGCAGATGAGGTCCCCATCCCCAGACGTCATGWTCTGATGAGGGAAACAAATTATTAACAGTAAAGGAATAGGCGGTCATCTCCAGGGCTGTGGAGAAAACAGAGCAGGATGCTATGAGAGACAAGGGGACCACAGACTGGAAAGCCAGGGAAAGCGGTGGGGTGGGATTTAAGGAAGTGACACTTGTGTGGTTTAAACAACAGAGGAGAACTCCAAGTCCACTGTGGAGGAAAGAGAAAAGATCCCAGCCCACACTCGGGTGAACGGATGTGGAAGGACACACAAACGTCTAGTATGTGTGGAACGAGCAGGAAGGCATTGTGCATGGCCAGGGCATGGGTGGCCCAGGTGACAGGCCCAGCAAAGCCCTCTGTTCCTCAAACATAGATCATGTGGGCAGGCTGTCACACACCARCTCAAGGTTATGGCCAGCAACGGAGTTAAGAATTGAGGTCCAAGTGCACAGGCTTCTGCTTTAGCTTCATCTCGCTCYCTGGCTTAGGAAAGCTCCCGGCATCTGATCTTGACTTTCAGATAAGCAAAGGCACAAGAACAATATAAAGATCAACGAGTGGCCAATCTTGTCTTATCTCTTCTCATATTTTTTTTCTCTTCTTTTTGAGGTGCCAGAGATCCAATCAAGGGCCTTGTTTGTGCTAGGCAAACTATCTACCACTGGGCTCTCTCCCAGTGCTTATTTGGTTTAGTGTTCAGTTTACCATAGTAGGAGACGTCATTTGCCAGGTAGTGCGTTCTCTGSGTGTGAAAGTTGGAATGAAAGCAGGYCTTTGCTGGGTTTTCTGTAGCCCAGTAGGAGGGGCCTTTGCACAAAGACCCTACTTCATAATGATGACRAATAAATAAATCAAAGGCCATGCAACACAGAAGAAAAACAATCAATGCTTCCCAGAGAGGCAAAGAAAAGAGATTTTGTGATCTCAAAGAATAAGATTGGGCAAGTGGCGATGGGAGGAAAGATAAAGGTGAGAGAGATAAAACAGGTACAGGCATTTAGGGACCAGCATCGAGGAATCGTGGTGGAGATGCACGGACTGGGCCACATTCTGAACAGATTGAGTCACAACCCGTGGAAGTTCTGTCTTGTAGAGGATGAGGAACACACAATAGGTCCCTTTGACAACGAGCCGTTATAGTGGGATTGACCTTTGGTTTGCTCTTGATGGTATGGAAGATGATTTAATAGACAGGGAGCCCCACTCACTTACAGGGGAAACGAACCACCGCTTGTAGGGAACTCCAGCGGCGGTAAGCAGAGCTKCGTAAATGTGGAGTCAGAGTGACTGAGGAGCTGAGTCAGCCCAGGCTTTGTGAAGACGATGGCTTTCTATCTTGGTCTCCATAATACARATACAGATGTGAAGTGAAGGGACAGTGTTGCAGTTGTTAAGGACAGCGTCTTGTGAAGCACAGGCTCCCCAACTTCAGGAATGTTCCAGAACCCGTATGCAGGCAGGAAGGGAAAGGCTTGCTTAAGTGATGCCAACACAAGCTGATGAGGAAAAGTGACTTGAACACTTGGGTTCAGGATTTGATGACAAATGGAAAGTCAGATTGCAGGAGATAAAGGGACTTCTGGATCTGAGACTTCTGCACTCAACCTAGTTTAGGAGGGCAGCAGATATGACAAGATAAAGGCAGGGTGTGGTGGGGGACCTCTCTATAGTTGTTGAGATGCTTTTTATGAGGCATGTGGACCACCATGGTGAAAATGTCCCTCAGGTGCTTAGAAACCCAGATAGAGGGCCTGGAGAGATGATTCAGCGTTTAAGAGCACCGATTTCTCTTCCAGAAGACCCAGGTTCAATTCCCAGAACTCACGTGGCAGCTCAGGCCTGTCTGTAACTCTAGTTTTAGGGGATCCAATGCCCTCTTTGGCCCTCTGTGTTTACCAAGCATGCACTTGGTGCACAGGCGTGCTCACCAACAAAACACTCACACATAAAAATCAATAAAATGTGGGTTTAAAAAAAAAAGAACAAGAATTCCAAGGGGTGAAAGTCATTTGAAGTCACTGGGAGGAGCTGGTGAGATGCTGATACTAATGGCCTCATCCTCTACAAGACAGAACTTCCACGAGTTGTGACTCAATCTGTTCAGAATGTGGCCCAAGCCGTGCATCTCCACCACGATTCCTCGATGCTGGTCCCTAAATGCCTGCACCTGTTTTATCTCTCTCACCTTTATCTTAATAATGGGGTGGGGTGTTTCTTCTATTTTGTATTGTTTTATTTTGTAAGATAGCATTGGCCCATGTTGGCCTGGAATGCCTCATGTAGCCAAAGATGTCTTTGAACTCCCCATTCCCCTGCCTCTACTGCCCATGTCCTAGGATTACAGCTATGCACCACCATACCCATCATTAAGCTGATAAGWTARTGATGATCGTGTTTTGCCTTCCATATCTACAAGYCAAGTGTAACCAAATCCACTCACGACACATATCGCTATGCGTAATGTGGTTAGGTTGTGACCCTGGAGTGTAGCGGTGGTTCATCTTGATCGTTCTCTGAGCCCGAATGCTACCATGATCTTTTTCATAAGGTTCATGTCTGCTTTCTGTTATAGCACACATAACGGGGTTCTGTTAGAGCAGCAACTTAATGGTAACTGGGTTGGTGACATTCGGAACTGCCTTCCGCATCTTACTCGCTTCACCAAATGCAGAATCCACTTCCACGCCAGAGGCTCACAGTTTCTGTTTCTTGCTCCAGGTTTCATCGTCCATAATGAAGCGTGGGACTGCTCAGAAGTAAAGACTGATCGTCCCTGGCAGAAGCCCTGCTTCCTGAGACCCCGACATTGCACTGAGATTTGAATGTGTGTGTTTCCGTTTCGTGGTGGTGAAGGAGGTGTACGACTTGGCTTTGGTTGAGAATGCTCCTCACCTTGACAGCCCAGACRCGAGGCCAAGAAGCTGAGAGCCAGGTGAAGCCTGGCTGCCCGCAGTGTGCACTGTTCTAAGGGGCACTCTGGGTTTCTCAGCTGCCCTTCAGCGGGAATTTTAATCAAAGAAGACACGCAGAAGACAATCGCCAGTTCAACTACCAGAAAGCCAAACGGTATAGCGCATGTGGATTCACAGACAATAAGACATTGGGATTGCTGGTGGTCACCCCAACAGGGTGAGAGCTAAAACTAAGAAAGGAAGAGAACTGCTTCATTATGTTAATGAAAAGAAGGGAGAAGAGAGGTATATTTTTGCAGTAGGCATTTGGTAGCTGAGAACTTCCTAAGAGATTTGGGAACCTACCCAACCAATGTAGATTCCTTAAAGACTTCATTCTAGAACGTTCTTGTTTCACCAAATAATGGTTCTGTGTAGTACCATTTATTTTTTATGTTGTGCCAGTGAACCCAGTTGCCAGAAACAAATNCTTCACTTCTGTACATCAGTAGTCCTCCTTAAGATCCAGGACAAAGAAGTCCTCCCCAAGTGTGCCATGCTATTATCTAATCTCAAGCCTGGCCTCTTGTTAGTGGGGTCTGAGTTTCCCAGGGGACCCACTAGATCATGGCTTTCACTGACCCAAGTATCAGGGCTAGCATGAGATTTACCCCGATGATGTAAGACTCAGCCTTTAAAAAGAATAGCCTTTTTTCTTTTTAGTATAGAAATGTGTGAATAGAATGAAAGGACTCAGAGGTTAAGAGCACTGGGCACGCTTCCAGAGGACCTGGCATCCATTCCTAGTACCCACACTACAGCTCGTGCTGTTTATAACTCCAAGCTCATGGGGTCTGACGCCCTTTCTGACCTCCGTGGGAATGAGACACATGTAGTGCTCAGACATACATGCAAGCAAAATGGGCATATACTTAAGATAAAAATAATAATTAAAAATTGAAATAGAGCCAAGTCRTAGAAAGTAGAGCAATCACACCCCACCCCCACCTTGCCCTATGAAAAACTAATTTAGTTTTCTCATCTTTCTAGAACTTTCCCTTCAGTTATCTTCATAACTTTGAAATCTTGGCTATACATGTGATTTTATGACCCACTCCCCCCCCCATAATGTGAGATAATCGTTTTTCCTGTTACGATGAATGCTAGGTAGACACCAGCCCAGTGACTGCATAGAACACCATCACATAGCCGTGACCCCATGGCTGGAGATGCAGATGGGATGCAGAGTTTACTTACAGGAAAATGCTGCTCTTAGAAGCCTTTTCCTGGAGGGGTGGGGATGGGGTATGGAATATAGCAGTGTCAATGTTTGTACTTAAAAGTCAAGTGGTCCCCATGCTTTCTGCAGACTAGGAATCCAGGGACTCTAGTGACTCTGGCTGCTCTCTGAATATTCCAAGTCATAGTCTGTGGTCTGCAAAGTTAACCAGACAAATTCCTTCACAAAACAGACTTTCCACAGAAATAGACCATAATGAAAATATTTCTAAATATCCCATTATTCTGGGATAATGACCATATTAACATTGAGCTATTGATTTCACTAGAAGGAAATCCACTACTGTGAATTGTTTGCTACAATGAAGGCCTTCTTCCCCAGCCCGATCTGCATAGTGAGACAGAGCACAGACCCTCTCACAAGCCCTGCCTTGGTTCCCACGGCAGCCACCAGTAGGGAACTGGGAGTTATGACTTGTGACCCAGAAAACATTTAGAGTTTTCTTTGGAAATATAAAGAAAAGTGACATTTGTTCAAATTAGGTAAGTCTCTCTTCATTGTTTTAAATAAGAAAAATACATAAATCAGTACAGCATGTCAGTGTTTGTTCACTTGGGTTCTCTCAGAAGGATCCAAATGCTTTCGAACTTTCAAAGAAAGTCAGAGCAGAGTTGTTTATTACAAAGTCTCTAATCTAAGGGGAAAAGCAGGCTCCCTTATTGAACATGGCCACTGCCCGCCTGAGCCGACAGAAATAGCATTGCCAGCCATTTCCACAGAGCGGCCTCAGAGCTGGAAGGCTGGCCCTGTCTCCACAGGCCTGGGCAGAGCAGGTCGAGAGTATGAGATGCTGAGGGAGCTGGACCTGGAGCTGAGGCATCTGAGGGAGACRGTGTGCTTGTCTTCTGCCTCGTTCGTCCCCAGGTCTCCCTAACACCCCTACCTCCGTAGCCAGCCTTTCTTTACTGTTCAGATTATTCATATCCTTAGTGCTAGGAAAGCAATTTAATGACTTATTATTAGTCATCAGAATGAACTGAGAACAGAGCCAGAGCCTTTTCGGCCCATTGCCTCATGACGGTGTGACCTTTCACACACTCTCYGGATGGAGTAGCTTTTGATGGATGCTTTAAACACGCTTTGGGGCGATTTTCCTTTCTCCTAATCTGGACAAGAAAACAGTAATAGTCCTGACCCTCGAGCAAGCTTTAGCTCAGCTTCTATGAGATGGGTTAGTAGAGCTGGTGATGAATCTGGCAATGTTCTGTTTCTAGAGCCGGCCATGCTTTCCTGAAAATCCGAGTAGACTCTCATAGCACCGATGTCCTAGAACTTTCTTTCCCGTTTTCCCGTTCCTGGATTTCAGAGGTTGAGATGATAGGGTTAAGCATTAAACTGTTGGGATCAGTTTGGCTTGAGCTATGAAATGCCCTTACC
>BDUI01000726.1:144522-160672 GCA_002335545.1 Apodemus speciosus | reverse complement strand
CCCCCCCCCCCCCCGCCGCCGCCACTGCCGCCCTCACTAACGCTTCCACTTTCTGTCTTCTGCCCAGTGCTGAACGCCTTCAAGTACCCGCTGCTGATCGGCGTGGGCCTGTCCACAGTCATCGGGCTCCTGTCCTGCCTCATCGGGTACTGCAGTTCCCATTGGTGCTGTAAGAAGGCCGTACGAGAGACGCGGCGGGAGCGCCGCAGGCTCATGTCCATGGAGATGGACTAAGCAGCTGGAGATGGAGGGACAGAGGAACATTGCAGGGGCGGTGGGGGTGAGAAGAGGACTCTGATATTTTACAAACCAAGTGTGTCACACTAAAACCAGTCCTCTCTAATCTCAGGTGGGACTCGGCGCTCTCTCTTTTCTGCATGTCAAGTTCTGAGCGCGGACATGTTTACCAGCACACGGCTCTTCTTCCCACGGCACTTTCTGATATGTAACAATGAGTGTGTGTTTCCCCCAGCTGCAGCTTTTTAATGGTTAATCCCCGTCTAATTAGTTTTCTCCTAGCGGCTTATCGATCCTCTGATTTGTGTGTGTTGATCGCTTTCGATTTGAGGGATCGCGGTGAGGAAGGGCGAAAGCATTCAGAGTTGGTCCTCGTGGGTAAGAGGGTACCTGCCCACCCAAAAGCCAGCATCCACAAGCAGCTAGCATCCGGAGAGCTGCCGCCTGCTGCTGCCCTCCACCCCGGCCCAGAGCTGATACAGACCTGTGCCGAGGCGAGGCGCGCTGTGGCTGTGACTGCCCTGCCCATCCCCCACTGTCAGGAGTTTAAACTATATTGGAACCTAAACTCTGTAACTTCTTGACCCGGAAGCCTTTTGTTTCCCCTCCTTCTCTCCCCTCTTCTGTTTCCGGGTTTGTTTCTGTGAGAGTGAGGATATGGCAGCCCTGGAGTCTAGAATTCGGCTTTCCACCAAGCACCTTATCTCGCCACCTTAGCCTTAAGAATGAGCATGAAGAAAACCCACCACCGCCTCTGTCTAGGGCAGAAGGGCTGTGAGGAAGAGGACCCTGGGGGAGGAAAGGAGCAGGTGCTCGCTCACTCGCTCGCTCTGGTCGTTCCGAGGTCACTGTGCTCCAGGAACCCCAGGGTGAGTTGTGCCGCTGAGCCAGGAGCCCTGTCCCTTCATGAGGGGCACTGTCCCTGGGGACCGGCATGGGAGCCACAAATGCTCACACTGAGCCCCTTCACAGGAAGGCAGACTGCTGCCTGCAAGACCGACATCAGGGAAGCAGAAACTGCCTAGAGCAGCGTGTGTTCTCCATGACCTTTTCCGTCCTTGAAGTCTCTTTAAGATCCCCGCAGGGGATGGTGAAGAGGGGTATACTTTGTGGATGCTTGCTTTCCTGTTAGAAACACGAAGGGAACCCAGCAATTTACTGTTATGTGATTGGCCTGTAAAATAGAGTTGAGAAAAGCTGGCTCTGCCTGGCTGGGCCCAGCAGGGACTGGACAGCGGGCAGGCACACCTTCCAGGTCACCAGCGCCTGCTCCATCGGGGTCTCAGCCAGGCAAAGACTCTCACCCCAGCATAGCTTTCCATGAGCCTCCCCTGGGTACTGAGGCTCACCACCCACCTGGTACCCTCCCCCGCCCTCTGCCTCTGAAGGCTTTAACATTGGTGTCTTCCAAAGCGGGGAGGGGATTCCTTTCTCTTAAGCAATAAAGTAATATGAAAAGATGGCCAATGCAGCTCTAGTCAGCACGGCCAGGATACGCTGAAGGCCCCCTCCCCCAATGTGGCCCATGGTGGCTTTTGCATTTGCCACCCAATTTCCTCTGCTTGTTTTGAGCCCACCTGGGGCGCTGCTCATGTGATGAGATTTTGAGTGAGTGGCTGTAGCCCAGTTGGGGTCCAGGTTTAGAGTCCGTAGCAGGTGCGTCCCACGCAAGCAAGAGAGGCCAGAGAAAGGGGAGGCTTTGGCTGACATGGCTGTTCTGCATGTCGCTTTCTTATTTCTGGCTCAGACGTGAGGCACAGGTGACTGTACAAACAAGAATTAGGGGAGTAGAACCAGGTATTAGGAACAGCCTTCGAGCCCGTGTCATTACTGAAGAAGATTCAGGGTCTCTGCAGTGCAGTCGTCCTTTGGAGGATGAGAGACTTAGCCTTGGATGATATGAGACGAGCCCTAGATGTACACAAAGCCACGGTGGCCCGCGTGGGTACTCGATGGTGGGAGATGAGTGATCGGGCCTACCTTTCCCTTTCGTCTCATGTTGAGACCTGAGTTGTGGAGGCCATGCCCGAAGCCCACGTTGCTTAGGCCTGGGAGAGGGGTCAGAAAGCCCAGGACCTAGTTCCTTTTGGGAGTGTTAACATTCTGGGGTGTGTGTCTTTTTAAGTGTAGTCAAACACTCTTGATGTACCAAATAGTGTTCCCCATGAGGCGCTCTTCCGGAGGCTCCCGCCCTGCCACGCTGCTCGGAGGGAGGGAGAGAGGGAGGGAGAGGTCACAGGACCAGGCCTCGGCACATGAAGTTGCACTTCGTAAAGAGAAACTTTATAGAAGGTTGGGTATTTTTCCTAATCACAAAAATCCCCCACTGAAAGAACCTAAGCTACATTCAGATCGAAGCCTCGAAATTACTTTAAATTGTTTACTTTACAATGTTTACACACACACGACTCACTTTTTTAAAAAATAAGAAAACTGCAAACTCTGGCTTTTTAACAACTTTTCAGATTTTTCATGCATGGGATCTGCTGGCACCCTGACTCACCAGCTGCATTAAATCCTCATTTAGAAATGTCCCGACATGTGGATATGCCTGTCTTCCCTCCCAGCCACACGGCTCCCTCCTGCCCAGACCTCTGTCTGTTTCTCTGGTGGCTTTTGCCTCCTGCTTTGCAGATCGCCTGCAGCCATGATTTTGTTACGGCATCCATGAGCCAAAGACTGCGCCTTCGGAGCAGGAACAAGAAGCAATACTACACAACTTGCTACTTTCGGGGGGATTTTATTTTATTTTATTTTTTAGCTTCACTGATGACAACAGAGGAAAAAAGGAATTGAGGTTTAGGTAAGTTCTCTTCCATTGTATGACCAGATTCTCGGTGACACACAATTGTGCAGATCACTAGGAGAACAAGGTTGGGTTTCTTTTCTAGTATATAACACAAGGATCTGCAGAATTTTCCGTAGACAAAGAGAAGGTCTTGTGTATTTTTGTCCCTATCCAAGGTTATACAGACTAATTGTGTTGTTTTATACTGTGGCCACAAATATTATGCAATGCACCATTTGGTTTTGTCTTTATTTTATTAAAGGAAGTTTAATTTAAATCAGAGTTGTGTGAGGAAGTTGA
This sequence comes from Apodemus speciosus, assembly GCA_002335545.1. Taxonomy (NCBI): domain Eukaryota; kingdom Metazoa; phylum Chordata; class Mammalia; order Rodentia; family Muridae; genus Apodemus; species Apodemus speciosus. The sequence continues at coordinate 157,347 of BDUI01000726.1, read as the reverse complement.
TATCGGCTTCCGCGGCCTCCTCTCACCAGGGGGAGGGAATGTGACTGGTTTCAGTCACAATGTCAGTACCTTCTGATCTTTTCAAATCCTGTAAAAACAGTCTCAGGCTGGAGAGGTGATCCAGTCAGTAAAGCCCTTGCCGTGCAAGTACAGGGGCCCAAACACAATTGCTGAACCTTGGAGTGTTTGTGAGGTGACGGTAGGGGAGCTGGAGAAAGAGCTCGGTGGTTAAAAGCTCTGGCTGCTCTTGCAGAGGACCCCAGTCCAAGACCTAGTATCTCCATGGTGTCTTATAACCATCTGTAACGCCAGTTCTAGGGGATCTCTTGCTCTCCCTCTTCAGGCCTGTCTGCGCATGAGGTACACATGTGGTATGCATACAGACGTGCAGGCAAAACATTCATAAACATAAAACAAATCTAAACTCTGTATGTATACATACATATATGTATATACATGTTTGTGTATGTGTGTGTGTACACACACACACACACACACACACATACATATATAAAAAGGTTGGGCGGGACATAGTGGCACACACTTACAATTCCAGCACTAAGGAAGTAGTGGGGACAGACAGATGGTTCCCATCCAGTCCATTGAAAGACACTGTCTCAAAAAAAAAAAAATGGTGGACAACAGTAGAGGTTGTTCTTGCCTCTACATGTACACACACACATATGCACGCACGCATGCACGCAGATAACATTGTAGATTTTGACCTGCAATGAAATAGCTGCATTTTGTAAAGTCCACTGGGGTTCCAGGTGTAGTCAGTCGGGTTGACACCAGGAGCAGCCAGCACATCAGTGGTGAGATTCCCAGCAGGCAGAAAGGCAAGCGCTGGGATCCTGCTGCTCAGGGTCCTCTTGGCCCTCTGTTGAATTCCCATGACCTTTAGAGGTCTCCTTTCAGGAAAGAGAAGTTAGAAACCGTCCCTTTCTGCAGATGAGGAAACACACACCCAAGTTCGGTGGCCAGATTGAGACCGGAACAGGTGGGTTTTCTGACTCATGCTGCAGTTCAGAGTCCAACTCTGGAAGCCACCAGCCCCTTCAGCATGAAAACCACACTTGCCGGCCTGGGAGGGGCAAGTGCCCACAACTCCTCCCACTTCTCCCCCTCAGCAGGCTCCTGCTGCCCCACCCCCACCTCAGACCGACCCTCCTCTTAGCCTTGCTTTGTGGCCTGTATTTCTGTGTCCCCTTTAACCACCACCTCGTGTGAGTTATCCAGCGGAGTGTGTATCCCAGCCTCCCACATCCTATGGTTTAATGCTCGGCTGTCAAAGTGGCCTGCCATTCCCTTCTCTTCAGTCCAAACACTGATGCAGGCAGAGCCTAGCTTGGGAGACCCTCTACTGTTACTGAAATGGTTCCTTTCTCAATGTCAAAAGCAAAACAAATGTCCTCCCACACCTACTGTGTGCTCCGGTCCCCCCACACCTACTGTGTGCTCAGGCACTGCTGAGGCCGGCCACCTGCCAGGCCTGCTCCTGGGCTTTCCTCCCTCCGGTTGCTGCAGAAATCTTGCTAAGTGTCTAACTTGTACTTCTCCAGGTTCCAGGGCTCAACCATTGATGGGTCTAAGAGGCTGCCTGACAAGTGTTCTAAGTATCTGATAGAGCCACGAGGATTGGGGCATTCACTGCCGTGGCCCCGGACTCAGTCTCACTTTGGAATTGTAGGGGTGATACGCCCTGCGCGGGCACAGTGTGCTCTCGAGACTTTGAGTCAACCCAGGGAGCTCCAGCACAGCTTCCTGAATGGTGGACACTCCGCCTCCTGTAACTTCAGGCCAGAGCTTATGGGACTCTGGAGTAAAAGCAGTGTAATGATCTGGGTGTGGTAGGACCGCCACAGAGCAGTGGCTGGCACTGGAAAGGTGGTTTTACTCACAGATGGCATCCAGACCACACACACTTGCGTCGCCTTAGAGGCCATGCGGACAACACCCACATCAGTGAGGAGAAAGTGTACAAAATGTCTAGCCCTAACTTTGGGGTGAGGAGGGAGGTCCTGAATGCACAATACGGGAAATGGGGTAGCCCTGAACTGGGGGCATGCTTTCAACACTGTGTTCTTTGCTTCCCTGGTCAACTCAAGAGAAATTATCAAGACTTCAAATGTTAAAACATCGTCTGAAAGGAAAACAGCATGGTGAACCTGCTCACTGCACAGAGTGTGGGGCCAGCTGAGGCTCTGCTCCACCTGCTCCCCCGAGTCCCCCTGTCCAACAGCATGGGTTACTATGGCTACCTAGAGTCCTGCGATGGTCGGTGAAGCAATGGAATGTGGAGGTCTGAGTGTTTTCAAAGCATGTTGATTAAACTGGATAGCCATCTGCAAGAGAATAAAATTGGACCTCACATCATATACAAACATCGTGCCAAACCAGTAAAAACCCAAAAATGTAAGACGAAAGCTATTTAAAAAAGGAAGAAAGGAGAAAATGTGGGGGATAATGTTCAGAACGTAGGATTTGATAATTATTTCTTGGGTATGACACTAAAAACATACGTAGCAAGATCAAAAATAGGCAAATGGAACCTTATCAAACATTAAAATGTTCCTGTGTCAAACAAAGTGACAGTAAAAAGAAAATATTTACAGATCATATACATGATATAGGTTAATATCCAGACTTGGATTGTAAAACAAGAAACTTGATTGTAAAACAAAACAAAAAATGGAAAGGACTCACATAGAAAAATATAAAGAATACATACAAATAAAAAGATGCCCAGTATCGCTGCCCATAAGAGAAGTGCAGGTCAGAACCACCAGGAAATGTCACCTGACATGGACTAGCTTGTCCACCCTCAAAAAGACTGTATCTGATGCTATCCTTGTGAAGAATGCAGGGAAGAGGCTAAAGGAGTGGGCCAGTGGTTCCGGGCACTTGCTGTTCTTGCAGAGGACCCACAGTTTCCAACACCCACATCGGGTGGCTCACAACTGCCTGTAACTACAGCTCTGCAGCTCGGGGGATCCAATGCCCCTTTCTGACCTCCAAGAACACACTTGTGTGGTCACACACACACACACACACGAAATTTTTAAAATGCAAGAAAAATTGGAATAAGCCATGTTGCTGTAGATATAATGTAGAGCCATTATGCAAAATAGTATGGAGGTTCTTCAAGAGATTAAAAATAGACCTGCCAGATGAGTTAGCAGTCCCACTTCTGGGAATATGTCCTAAAGAAAATCTGTTCTTAAAGCAGTGCCTCCAAGAGACGCGTATGCTCATCATAGTCACAATAGCCAAGAGGTAGAAGGACGTTAAATTCCATCAGCAGATGAGTGTGTAAACAAAATGTATGTACACACAGTGGAATATTTAACCTTTAAAAAGAAAATTCTAGGCTGGGGAGCCGGCTCAGGCAGTGACGTGTACACCGTGCAAGCATGGAGACCTGGTCCCCAAGACCCTTGTGTTGTAATTTCAACACTGGAGCTGAAGCAACCGACGCCATGTTAGTGAGAGACTTTGCCTCACAAAAACAAGGCGGAGAGTAATCAAGGAAGGCCCTAATGTCTACCGTTTCCTTCCATGTGCATGCTTATTCTTAGACAGAGACGTGAAGATTCCTCCCCCACACATACAACAAAATACAAAGATAAGAAGATGATAGATGTTAGATAGATGGATGGATGGATGGATGGATGGATGGATGGATGGATGATAGACATAGATGACAGACAGATGATTAATAGATGATAGACTGGTGATGGATAGATTAGGTGATAGATCGATTGATAGACATGGATAGACAATAGATTGATAGGTGATAGATCGATTGATGATAGATGATTAATAGATGATAGATATTCTTGAGCATAGATAGCTAGATAGATATCCTTGAGCATGCTGCAACATGATTGAAACTTAGTGATGTTACACCAAATGGTATAAGCTAGTCACAGGAATCATTAGATTGGACTCCTCATGCAGAACCTCTAAAGCCATCAGAAAGCACGGCCCCAAAAGGTAGGAAGGTGATAGCTAAGAGCCAGGAGAAAAACCAAAGAATTCCAGCGTCACAGGGTGAAAAGGTGTGAGCTCTACTGAGCAATGGTGTGTACATGGACTACTGCTAAGCCAACACCGAAGTTGTGTATCTCACACTGTCGAGGCTGCTTGCGTGAGCATAGTGCATGCCACTAGAATTTAGTGGCAGGCAGAACGACTGGGAAGAGTTAGGAGGTGTTAAAGCATGGAAGGGCTCAGTGCGCCCATGGCACCACAGATGTTATTAGTGTCTTCCGTTTTAAAGAAGAGGCTTGGGCTGGAGAGATGGCCCAACAGTTAAGAACACCGACTGCTCTTCCAGAGGTCCTGAGTTCAATTCCCAGCAACCACATGGTGACTCCCAACCATCTGTAAAGGGATCCGATGCCCTCTTCTGGTGTCTGAAGAGAGCAATAGGTGTACTCATATACATAAAATAAATAAATAAGGCCAGAGCAAACGGTGCTGGAAAAAATAATTTAAAAATAAAGGGCATTACTGGTCTTGCTTATACAAGACAGTAGATTCTAGACAAGTTGGATGGAGTGACATACACTTGTAATCATGGAACTTGGGAGACCGAGGCAGAAGTGTTGCTGTGAGTTAGTACAAGGTCAAGCCTGTGCTACATAGTGAGTTTGAGGCTGGCCTGGGCTATGTCCCCCTAATGTAGCTAGAAACTAGGGGGAAAAGCAGGGCGATTAGGGCCAGCGAGGTGGCTTAGCAGGTTAAAAGCACTTGCTGCCAAGCCTGACTACCAAATTCAGCCCACAGAACCCACAGTGCAGGCAGCAAACATGTGCTGCAGCGCATGTGCACCCCACCGCATGTGCACCCCACCGCATGTGCACCCCACCGCATGTGCACCCCACCGCATGTGCACCCCACCGCATGTGCACCCCACCGCAGGTGCACCCCACCGCAGGTGCACCCCACCGCAGGTGCACCCCACCGCATGTGCACCCCACCGCATGTGCACCCCACTGCATGTGCACCTCACCGCATGTGCACCCCACCGCATGTGCACCCCACCGCAGGTGCACCCCACCGCATGTGCACCCCACCGCATGTGCACCCCACCACATGACACATAGATTAAAATGATTCCTAAAGCTGGCTCTGCAGTACAGAGGACGCTTTAACTTTGCAGACTAAGTCACAACAGATGGGTGTGTGTCCCTGAGGGTGGGCACCGGAGCTTCCTGGCCACACCCCTTCCTCCCTATTTAGAGCCAATTCAGAGTCTTCTCTAAACTGTGCATCAAAGTTGCTTGTCAATCAGGAAGTTTATGGAATCGCCCTTTCCTGGGGAAAGTTCTCTTAGCAAGAAAGGACCCAGGAATCCCTGCTGGGGCTCCTTCCTTTCTTGCATCCCTGTCCCCATTCTCCTCCTGTGCCTTTGCCCACAGAAATTCAATTCATATTTTCCTCACATTGAGAACTTCTTCAGCCTTTAGTAAACTTACTGATGGGGTGAGGGCAGCGCGCAGTCAGAGCAAAGTGGCTGAGAGCAAGACCTGATGGCATCCTCTACCACAGGCCCAGGATGCAATGGGGTCACTGGAGCCTTGGTCTCTTCCTCAGAGTCAGGGTTCACTGAGGTCGCTGTACTCCATTCTTGTGGAGTGACTGGTGTTCTGCACAGGTAGCCTCAGTTTGCCTGACATCGGCAAGTCTGGGCATAGGGGAAGACCCCTTCCAGGGGAGAAGTGGTCACGGTGGTTATCAACTTACTGCTAACCCGTCGGGCTGCTTGTTTTGTAGATTCTAAAAGCCACTCACTATTCTATACTTGGCCTTCTAGAGCAACAAACGTAGGTGTGTGGAACTGAGAAGACACTTGTCTTAGGGTTTCTTTTGCTGTGATAAAACACCRTGATCAGAAACAATTTGGTTCGGAAAGAGTTTATCAGCTTACAATTCTCAAGACACACTCCATTACTGAGAGAAACCAGGGCCGGAACCCAGAGGCCGGAACTGATGCAGAGGCCATGAAGGAGTGCTGCTTACTGACCTGCTTCTTCCCACAAAGGCTGGGGTCTTCCCACATCAATCATCAATTAGGAAAATGTACCACAGATCTGTCCAGAAGGACATTTTTCCCAGTCAAGGCTCCTGCTTCCAGAATGACTCTAGCTTGTGTCAAGTTGACATAAAACTAGCCAGCACACCAGCCACTTTCTAACCTTGTAGGTTTCGATAGATCAGCCTAGGACTCGGAGCTTCAATTTGCTTTGGCTGTAAAGTGGGACCAGCAATGCCTGCTGCACGGCCAACTTAGTCTGTGAAGCTGCCTTGCTTTAAAAGTAAAAGGTCCCTGTTTGTTTCTGGGCCCTAGGTGTGTATGATACGAGACCATAATGTTCTCTCTGTGTGCCTCTGTGGAACTAAAGCGAGGTGTGTCAGCCTGAGGTAATATCGATCTCTTTTATCTGTCTTGCAGGAACTGAGACGGTCTTTCTTCTAGCGCATTCTAAGCATCCCGGTCCTGCACTTGTCCTCTCCCCTCCTTGCCCTGGGAGAAGCTTTGTCTTATGTCCTTTCAACAGCTGCCGTACAATGATTCCCAAGGCAACAGAATGGCTGTCTTTTTGTCTCTTTCTCTCTCTTTTTTTCCTTTTTTCTTTTCCTTGACAACAGAAAGCTTTTTTTCCCCTCCCTCCAGAAAAGAAGCAACTTCACCCTGTCAGTGCTCAATTCTGGCAGGAATGGAGACAACTAAAATAGAAATGGAAAAGAAGTATTTTGGCAAGAGCCAGGAATCTGAAGTCGCACAGCATTTACTGGGTCAGACGCACTGCAGGGCTGCAGAAGCCCCGTGTTAGTGGCACCTGGGTCCCTGCTTCTTATTTTTATTATTTCTAAGATAATTCTCTCTCTTCACTGCACATGACAGAGGCACTGACACTCTGATTTTTAAATCTTCCCCCTTTGCTGGGTCATTTTGCTGCTTCCTTCGACAAAGAGTCAGAGCCTGTTAACCCATCACTTACGTTTGGATTTGCACAATTCCTGGAGCAATGATCCACTCACCCCAGATAGGGAACCATTGACAGACCAAAGCAACAATACCACCAAAGCCCATCTGGTGAACTAATGAGTTTACTGAGGCTTCTTAGGTAAGGGGTTATGTTCAGGTGCAGAGATGATTCAAAGGCAACTGTGTCCCTGAAAGTGTACCCCAACATGGTGCCAGCCCACGAACACTAGAAATCCTGAGTTCTCTGAAAAACCTACAGGAAGCTTAACAGATCAGAGACTCTCCTCTCCTTAGCAGCCTTGCTCCTTGGATACTCTTAGGGAAGAGAAGAGGCCTTGTGAATGTGCTAAGTTTTAGGGACTTTCTGAGACTTGTGAGTGGTTTACTTCCTGAATCTTAAGGAACCTCCCTCTAGAACAGAATGTTTCTACTAGGTCTCTGGGACCCTTTATGTGAAAATATGAAGACATGTAGCAAAACACTGAGTTGTCCAACCCAAGGCCATCCTAGGCCATTACTCTTCCAATCACCAGACACATTAGTGGAGCCACCCAGATAGCCTATCAGTAAAAAATAAATATTTTGTCACTGAAGCCACCAAATCTTACAGATGTTTGTTACACAGTAGCAACTAGGTGATACAGTGTATTTGCCTAAAATGTTAATACCAGAAGGTGGCCTATGACAGATCTAGCCAAAATAGTGAACAGATTTCTGCATTTTAAGTTGTGCTAACACTATAATTACAGACTTGGAGGATGAGTTTGAAATCTAAGCCATAGGCGGCCTGCCCATTAATGCTCTCCCACACAGCCCGCATGCCCCTGCCTGTCTTTGGGATTTCACCACCTCCTGGAATCTTTCTTCCTATCCCTTCTTACCTACTAGAATCACACTGGATTTGCAAGGACCTACTACTTCAAATCAAGTGTTTTCTAAATGATCTTGGTGGCCATCCCTGCCTCTCTGTCCATTCATTCCTAGGGTTTTTCTTGCCTTGCCATACAGTGGACACCCCAGACCTGCTTCCTCCTGTGGCTTCAGTTGTTTATTAACGTGGATTCCAGGCTCCTGAGGGGTGGAGCTTTCTTGCCCTTCCTTTACCCTCCAGATCTTACACAGAACTTTAAAAGAGGGAAGTCCAGAATCTTTTGCAAAAGCACTTGCAGTTAACTGGCTTCAGGAAGCTAACTTTTAAGAGACAAGGGCTAGTGAATTTAACCAAAGGGCAGGATGGTTCAGGCGAGTAGGTGTGTAAATAGATAAAGAATGGATGGTTGGATTAAATACCTCCCTTTCCACATTTGCAGATGTGCCCCTGATCTCTGATCATCCCACTAAGGAAATAAAGTTTACCTTAAAATACCTTTGTCCTGAAGGTTTCTCCAATCACTCACTCTCCCAAACGAGACATGTCCTCTACCTCCTGCAACTGTGGCCATCTCCTAGGGGACCTCCCCTACTTTCCCAGCGTGACAATGTGTCATGTTTTCTCCTGCTCACTTCCATCAGGTCCCACTGTCTTGAGCAGAGAGGTGAGGCTGCACAGCACCATGAGACTCTCTGGCATTTGGTATCTTGTCATGTCAGGGTGCTTGCAAGGGTCTGATGTTTCGTCTCTCCATCCTGCCATTCTTTTACATGCCCTAGTTCAGGAACTCATCATTGGTGAAACAAACAACTACAAAAACCTGTGACCTTTTGTTTACAGCCTTGACTGCTTCCAGCATTTTCTAATAATAATATGAATCCAGTTAACAATAATATGAAACTTTGTTTCCAAAGGAGGGGGGAAAATGCTGTGTTTCTGCTAAACTCCTCTGATAGTTCCTCTGTTCTTCAAAATTAAAGTCAGGTGGCTTTTACAACCCACTAAGATCTGTCCCAGACAAGCTATAGACTCTCTTTCTTCATACCAGCCCCAAGTGTCATCAACAGGAAGGGACAGTCAGCAGCACTTACCTACTAGGCTAGAGTGTTTCCCAACTGTGCCTGAGGCGCTTTTTTTCCCTCTAGTTGTCTCTTTGACATTCCCTCCTGTGCACCAGCTTCCTTCTCTGTCTTTACGTGTCCCATTGTGGACACATTGCATTGGTGGTCATCTGATTTAAAAGGCATTTCCTGAGGATAAAGGGAAAATATGAATATCTTTGTATATGTGCAGGTTCTACCACAACATCAGACCATGGGAAGACAAAAAAATGACTGTATGTGTAGATGGATGGATAGATGGATGGATGGATGGATGGATGGATGGATGGATGGATGGATGGGTGGGTGGATAGATGGCTGGGCTGGGTGGGTGAATGCATGGATGGTGAATGAATGAATGCATGGATGGATGGACAAATGGTGGAAAACAGATGGATAGTAGATAGATGGAAGAAAGATAGATGATGGGTGGATGGAACAAGGAAGAATCTGCCTGTTACTGTGCCCTGAAACAGACTAAATTGTTATTAATCTGCCTAGGTCTATGCTAAACCAGATCGTAGAGACTGAGGCTAGTGTCCTCAGGGATGCAATCTTGCCTTCTAGGTCTCAATTACTCAGTTATCCCGGCTTCAGTGCCAGTGGTTGCATGAAGGTACACTTCTGCTATCCTTGATCTCCAAACCCACCCGGGAAGAGAAGCATTAACTCAGAGGTCTGCTGATGGTGATGATGGGAGGTGATACCCATTCAACACGACTGTGGACCAAGTACTGTCCTAAGTGCTTAAACCAATGACATTTTTAGCAATCGTGGGGAGTGGGTGTGATAAGTAGCCCCATTTTAAAAATAAAAGTTTAAAAGGCTAGCCTTTCTAAAATCACGAAGCTGATAACAGTCATCTCTGCCCCAAACTTCATGCAGCCTACCTCTGGGACCTTCCATTTTTACACCTCATATGACCCCGAGTTCATGGGTTCCAGAGGCCCCTCTCATGCTTCCTCCCTCAAGAAGGGAGCAGAACATTTCTCAGAGTTTTTTATTCACTCAGATTTCTCAAATTCCTTCATATTTAGGCAGGAAGAGCTCCAGGTTCTCTTTTGTCTGTATGTGTTTCCTTCACCATGGAGATAGTCATACCCAAATCTAAGTGACTGTAAATGCAGCCACCTTTGCTCTCTGCAAGCCCTTCTCCATCTCTCAGTGGGCTGAAAACCACACCATAGCTTCCTCTTTACCTATGCTGTGACAGCACTGAATTTTGTCACTCAGCTTCTGAGCAAGTTCAGTGACGCTGCCCGGAGAGGCTGTGCCGGTCGAGATGGCATGCATCTTGTGTGTGGCGTCTCTCTTTCTCTCTCTAAGTAAGTTTTATAACTTTGATGTTTCTACCATCACAGGAGCTTGTCATCCAGAGGCTGCTGGGTGAGGGAGCAGGCCAAGATGGTCTTCACAGGAATGGCTAGGTTATGGACTTCTGACTTTGTGCTAATCTTTTACTTATTGATGACAGTTTTAAGGCTTCCTTATGCATCCTTGTGATTGGGGGCAATGAGAGACTTGGTTGTGTCCTGGGTACCTATTGTTTTTTATTTTAAGCTTGTCTTTGAACTTTGTATGGTCCTGGATTTACTTTACCTTCCTGGGCTGACCATCCCATGGGAGATGAAGAGGTTTCATTGCCAAAGTGGCCTCAAGGTTTGCCTGATGTTGGGATGTAACTAGATGTGTGTGCCTTGTGGATGTGACTGGATAGAAGAAAAGCAATGAGAGTACCCTGAAATTTAGGTCAAGCTAAAAGAAGGTTCTGGGCTTTACCTGAGAACTAAAGAGGGAGACAGAGAAGGATCAGGACAATTACTTGGCTCTGCTAAAACCCTTTATCTGGCCCAGGAACACTTATGCATATTTGAAGAGGGTGGAGGAAAAAAAACTTGGAGATAAAGGGAAGAAGCAGATGGATTGAGTAGGGAACAAAAGAGTCCCTTACCGTTGGAGACCAGTTAACAGGCATGCTGGGTGCCACATACGAAGACCATCTCAGTATAACTCATAAATGCATATTATAAAATGTATAGAACTATAAACTGGCTATATTGAAATAAAGTTATCAAAAATATTTTTAATACCAGTGTAGTGGCATCTGTAATCACAGCACTAGTAGGAGCCTAAAGTAGGAGGCCAACCTGAATTTTATAGTGAATAAACAACATTAAAAAATAAATCATAATGTGTTTATTGCCATTCTTATTCATGTGCTATACAACAAGATCTGGAGGACTATTTATTAATCACCATACTCAGAGAAGGGGTGGGTATGAAGAGAATATTTTAATATGCCCACAAAAACTGCCATATAATATGCAAATAGCGATGGTTCCGTGTCTACATCCATCATGGAAGGAAGTCGGACATTTCCATTGGAGATTAATGAGAATAACCATGACAGGGCTTTTCCACCCTGATTTAAGGACCCTTAATTCTGTCTATGGGTTCAAGTTTAAAACTCTTGATTCCCAGAGACCGGGGTAGCTTGGATGAGGGGGGAACTGGGCTGAGCTGCAATCCATGTGGCCAAGGCTGTAGCTTTATAAGAAAGATGAAGGGAGCATACCCTTCAGCACTAAGGTAGACCAGCAAGCCCTGGCGGAGTTGAACCAGGATCACATCTCAGTGAGCATGTAGGATCAGACCTGGGGCCTGAGAAGGAGACAGGAAACCTGCAGACGGATGTGTTAGAACCACTTACCAGGTGACTGGCACCTGCCAGCATCCTGGCAGGGCAAGCATGGACAGACAGTGCCTTGGTGGAGTCCTGCATGGATTGCTGTGTCTGTGATCCTGTTCAGTCATATGACTAAGTGTGCATGCTTCATGTGTGGGCACTGTGCATTTGCTTTGTATGGGAGTGAACTAGATTTATATTGCACAAGGATGCAGAAAGTTACAATTCTTGTTCCTATTATTATTATTTATTAGTTTTCAGTTCCCCATTTGTTTTTGATAAGCAGGCTTAAAGGTCTAGAGGAAGCATCATAACAGTCAAAATTCAAAAAGGAGAAGATGGTCACTTTTCCCCACCCACTTCCATGGTTGCCTGGCCTGGGTTCTGCATTTGTTCCTTCTAGCCTTTGACCTGTATTAAGTTCCAATTTTGCATGGAATCACAGGTCTTACATGAGACATGCATAAATGAAACTTTTTTGCATAACATGCATAAAGGAAGTAACTTGAAGCCTGCTGCATGTCTTTTTAATTATAGAGAGGAAATGCAGGAAATTGATGATAATGTGATCAATCACGTTGTTTGGCAAATCTATTCTTTGTCCCAACTTCATAGTGTTGTTTTGGAATGCAGGAACTAGGTCTCCGGGTCCCAGCACCTGCTCCCTCACCAAGCACTCTACCACTGAGCCATAGTCGCCTCAATCTGTTATTTCTTTAGATTACTTACTATTGTGTGTGTGTTGTGTGTTGTACGTGGTGTCAGAGGACGGCTCTTTGAACTCAGTTCCCTTGTACCTTCTCATGGGTTCTCACAATTGAACACAGATCATCAGGGCTTGTTTAATAAATGCCTTTACCCAATTAGCCATCTTACCAGGCTCGTTTGATTTTTATTTTCTCTGTTAAACGGGAACACTAAGTAACCAAATAGAATGTGACTCATAGAAGCTAATGCAATAGGTAAATGCTCTAGTGGACTTAGCCTGCTTGCTGTCTCACCTCTCACCCTGACCAACTGCCAGACAGTTAAGGGGGCCATTAACACAAGAGGTCTTTGGAGAGGGGCTATTTTTACGTTACTGAGATTATATCCATGGAAAAAAACAGGAAAGTATTCCACTTCATTCTAGATGGATGATGTCTCAACCTCCACCCTCCACCCCCACCCC
>BDUI01000726.1:81289-94503 GCA_002335545.1 Apodemus speciosus | reverse complement strand
ACTGATAAGTGGATATTAGCCCAGAAGCTCTGAATACCCAAGACACAATTCACATATCAAATCATTCCCAAGAAGAAGGAAGGAGAGGACCCTGGTCGTGGAAAGGCTTGATGCAGCATTGTAGGGGATTGTCAGGACAGAGAAGTGGGAGGGGGTTGATTGGAGAAAGGTCAGAGGGAAGAGGGCTTATGGGACTTATGGGGAGGGGGGAACCGGGAAAGGGAAAATCATTTGGAATGTAAACAAAGAATATAGAAGATAATTTTAAAAAAGAAAAAAAAAGAATGAAATTAACAACTTTACAGGTAAATCTATGGAACTGGAAAAGCTACAGTGAATGAGACTATCCAGCCCTAGAAAGACATGTTGTGTGTCATCTCTCATGTGTGAATTCTAGCTTTAAATCTTGTGTTCTGGATGTTTAACCTGGAGTCCATGTGGAAGCCAAGACACTAGAAACGGGCCACTGAGGGGTGAACCCCTTAAGGGAAGATGGGTAGTAAAATACATGTAAAATGGAGGCAGAGAAGGGGAGAGGCTCAGCAGAGAGGAAAGTAGGGTGGTGGGGACACGAGGAATTGGCAGAAAGATTAACCAAAAGGAACAGTGCATGAAACGCTACATGGAAACCTGTGATCTTCCAACCCACGGAGACCTTTCCGTTACTCTTGGCTGCTCACCACACCTGTCCGTCAAGTCCCTGTTGCTGAAGATAACACTCACGTCGGATGCAGAACACAGAGAATCCAATCTCGAACTGCCCAGGAAACGTCTTCCCCGATGGCTGAAGTACAGCAGTGTCAGGTGGTGCGCAGACTGCTGGGGAGGAGAAGCATTAGTGGCCTTGCCCAGCACTGGTCCCGGCAGGCTACAATACCAACCTGCCCTGGAAACCGTGCACACTGGGGAAGAAGTGCGGCATGACTGAGGGATAGCCAACTGCTTTCTGATCAGATCTAAGGCCTGAGTCACAGGAAAGGCTTCATGGCTTGTGTGGGGAACCTAGTCAAAAGCCATGGTGGAAGAATCATAGACCCTAGAGGAGGCCCCACTACTGTTGTTTTGCCAATTGGTCATCTTGTCAAGCTGCACTGTAAATATTTCTGCTTATACTCACAGATGTGTGCTGCTCACAGCTTTGGTCGGAGAAGCTTCTTTTGTGCCGTGGGCAGTGGTTAGTGCAGAGACTCATAACTGGCCAAAGGGCTGAGTATAAACCATGGAGCGCTCAGCTCTGGGCGGGCCATTTAAGAGCATTTGCTCTGAAATTAAGTAGCACATGCAGGCAGCTCTGTTTCAGCTCCTAGGTGAAGGAGCTGTGGGGCGCTATCACCAGATCTGTGCAGGTTGTCTCAGCCACTAAGATCTCAGCGTCAGGAGGGGCTCAGAGGTGGTGAATCTTCAGAACCTGGGGTACCACATTCCTTCTCCACAGGAGAACTTAGCCTGTAGCCAAGTGCCATGTGTTACCACCCAGAGGAAAGGCAACTTAGGGCAACTGTGTACACAGCCACAGCAGCCTTCTCATCCTGGTCGTGTGTGTGTGTGTGTGTGTGTGTGTGTGTGTGTGTGTGTGTGTGTGTGTGTGTGATGATTACAGCCTTAGGAAAGCAGTAAGGAGTATTCCTGCATCTTAGGAACACTGGAAATTAGGGTCAAGAATCAAGTTAGAATTAAGTAAAATACCTAGTATGGAGAGAGTAAAAAGGAGAAAGGACTTGGTTTAAAGTATGAAATTAGATACAAAACAGAGGGTGGGAGGAAATAGAAAGGAGAAGAATTAATTACAGGACAGGGTTATACAGCCAGGCTGAGAAGCACGCACGTATAAAGGATTATGAAGGAGGCAGACATGTTATCCCAAGGCCATTCTATGGCAGTGTAATGAGATTACATGGGAATAAAAATGGGGGAGGGCACCCCAAATCCTGCCGTCTCACATAAGCATAATCATTATGATTCTGGTACACTCTCTTTGTCTATCTCCCTGTGCACTTGCTTTTAATGGCATTATTGGATTTTTTAAATCTTAAGAGCGATGCCTGTTAGTTGTACAGAGTAGAACAGCAAAGATCTGCCAGCCCGCCTTCCCAGAGGGATAGAAATGGAGCCACATAATACAGAGCTTTGAAAGTTTATGGGTTGACGTCTCAAAATGTTGGCATGACCACTGTTGGAGTACACAAACAACGTTGACGCGCTCCACCGTTCCATTCTCGTTTATCCGATGTCCTCAGGGTGATCCACTGGTACACTAGGCGGAATGGATGAACCCCGAGGCACCCCGTAGGGATGCTCTAAGACAGAAGCCACAGGCATGCTCTATGACTATAGATGTTCAGGAGGCAACACTCTGAAGGTGGAGATCATTAGGTTGATCTCGTTTTCAGGATCATAAAAATGGTCTGAAACTGTGGGGAGGAGCTTGGAGCGAGCACGGCTAGTGGGATGCTTGCCGTGTAATCACAAGGACCTGAGTTTGGAGCCCCAGCACCCGGAGAAACCGGATGTGGCTGTGCATGCAGACAGGTGGGTCCCTGGAGATTGCTGGCCAGCCGCTGTAATCAAGGGGTAAGATTCCGGTTCAGCAGGACACCCTGCCAAGATGGAGAACAACAGTGAAAGACATCTTAGGTCAACCTCTGGCCTCCATATGCGCACGCGTGCACACACACACACACACACACACACACACACATGCACACATATGTATGTGTGTGCACATACACGTTATACGATACACGAAAAATGTTCTAAAACCAGTTGGCAAGGCAACGCTACACATTAAAAAAGCACTATGATGATGACGACGACGACGACGACGAATTATATACAAGTAGGAGAAACTGCTCTGAACAACTCTTGGCATCATATTTTAAGAACAGTGAAATTTGGAATCTAACACTGCAAAATTTTGGTACAACAAAATCATTTGTCAAACTGAATGACAGTTCAGCTTATAAACAGATTTTTGCCCACAGTAACATCTTGATTGTTCCTTAATCGAAGGACAGGTTTAAAACTCTCATATATCTGGAAGGCACCAAACAAAATGAAATCGAATGAGCAGTACCTGTTTGTAAGCAAACAGAATGAACCCGGAGTGGGCAGGCCTTCTGTTTGCCTTTCATGTTAATATGCTGCCACCTAGTGGTTATTTGTAAGATGACTTTTACTTTTGTTTTAACATTTTGTTAAGCATACCACAGCAAATACCTAAATGTTTGATGAAAGGCACGTGAAATATTTGACTCACTGAACATTGTGGCATATGGTTTTACTAGTAGCACTCAGGAGGCAGAAACAGAAGCAGGTAGATCCCTCTGAGATCAAGGACAGCCTGGCCTACAGAGCTAGTTCTAGGACAGCCAAGGCTATACAATGAAGCCCTGCCTCAAAAAAAATTTCCAAAATTATTATTATTATTAATAATAATAATAATAACAATATTTTATTTTAGCACACTAATTGAGAAAATATCCTAATCATTCATTTTGAGACACATCTAGCTGTATAACTCAGGCTAGCCTGGTCCTTTCTATGTACTCTGGGCTTGCCTTGAACTCAAGGCAATCCTCTTTCTTCGTGCTGGGGTTACAGGCATGAACCACCAGACCTGACTATGCTAAATCTTTAAAACTGGGAATAACGAATGTATATTGCTAGGGGAGTTGTGAGCACTAAATGTAGCTATTCAGTAAAAGCCCCTATCTTACAACGCACCTCAGAGAAAGCTGAGATTTGACAACTTCCCATCTCGGAATGTGCTGCAGGGCAAAGATCTGTCACCTGCCAGTTAGAGTGAGGCTCTCTGTTTGCAACAATCAAAATGCCTGAGAGTTTCGGAAAATCGGGTGCTGGGTGGAGTTGTACTCGGTGATTCAGTACTCACTTAGCATGCTCAACGCCTCCCCGCCACCCTTCCTCACCCTTACCCCACAAAATAGGACACTTAGAACTGACAGCTGGCTGGAAACCCATGTATATAATAAACGAGACTTGCGGAACTGCTGGAATCTGACCACCGGCTTGAATTTTAAATTGCTGGCTATTTTTAAGTGGTGCTGACAGGGGTGTTATGGGGTCAGTGTTGTCGCTTGCCCTCTCGCCTCTAACGGGTGCCCAATGAGTCTGGCACGTGCAGCAGCATGGTGCTAAGCACCTTTGTTTTCATTTCCTTAAGAACTGAAATGAGTGTAATTGTCCCGGATTCACAGGTTCGGGAACCCACTGCTTCAGGGTGGACACCGTCTGAGAGGGAAGCGTTTCTACTACCAAGTTCTTCAGCCACTGGGCTCTTCTCTAAGGATGCCGGCATGCCCACCATCTCCTTTCTACACAGAAGGTTCCAGTACCACGTACACATTTTAAAAAACGGCTTTTTCGGGGACTAGTTTAGGTCTCGTAGAATCCACTCATTTTAAAGGTATAATTTTAAGCCAAGCACAGGAATGCATGCCTATAAACTCATCACACAGGAAACTGAGGCAGGAGGATTGTGTTTTGAAAGTCAGACTGGAAAACACACCCAGTTCAAGACCAGGTTGCACTAATCCTAAGACTCTATCTCTAAACAAACAAACAAACAAACAAACAAACAAACAAACAGCTTCTTTAGTTCAAGTGCAGTCACTGTCACAGTCCAGCTACAGAATAATTCCAACATAAACTTTGTGTTTGAGCCAGCTCATACTTAAATAATTTGTATTATTAACTTGTACATTTAAAACTTCTAGATTTAGGATTTACTCTAAACACTTGTTCTGAGTACGACAAGGCTATCAAGAAACCCAAAACTTACATTCTCAGCTTCATTCAAGATAGAAATGTATATAGKTCATTCTCAGAAGTCTCTCCATATGTTTTCATGTTAAGAACATATATGAAATATATATGCACAAAACCTGTGCATATTTGGCTGTCTCACTGGTTCAGTCACACCCCTATTAATATGATCTGGGGTCTAAACATTTTTATTTAGCACATCCTAGGGTTTTTTTTTTGTTTTTTGTTTTTTGTTTTTTGTTTTTTTTTAAGAAACGGTTTCCTTTCCCTTCCTGCAAGTTTTCTGTGCCCAGTTTTGTTTACTGGATTTGTGCAAGCCGGCCCAGCAGCTTCAGAAGAAAAAATTTGTCTGTAATGCTACATTTGAGACATGGACTTTGTCTAGTCTCAAAATCTTGTTGTGCAGGAAAGAATCTGTAACCTGGGGTTGGAGAAGTGGTTCAGAGATTAAGAGCACTTGCTGCATGAGTTCAATTCCAAGCAACCACTTAGTGCTTTATAACCATCTGTAATGAGATCTGGTGCCCTCTGGAGGCCTGTAGGCATACATGGAAAAAAGGGAGGCGAAAATTTATCTATCTATCTATCTATCTATCTATCTATCTATCTATNAAACAAACAAACAAACAAACAAACAAACAAACAGCTTCTTTAGTTCAAGTGCAGTCACTGTCACAGTCCAGCTACAGAATAATTCCAACATAAACTTTGTGTTTGAGCCAGCTCATACTTAAATAATTTGTATTATTAACTTGTACATTTAAAACTTCTAGATTTAGGATTTACTCTAAACACTTGTTCTGAGTACGACAAGGCTATCAAGAAACCCAAAACTTACATTCTCAGCTTCATTCAAGATAGAAATGTATATAGTTCATTCTCAGAAGTCTCTCCATATGTTTTCATGTTAAGAACATATATGAAATATATATGCACAAAACCTGTGCATATTTGGCTGTCTCACTGGTTCAGTCACACCCCTATTAATATGATCTGGGGTCTAAACATTTTTATTTAGCACATCCTAGGGTTTTTTTTTTGTTTTTTGTTTTTTGTTTTTTGTTTTTTTTTAAGAAACGGTTTCCTTTCCCTTCCTGCAAGTTTTCTGTGCCCAGTTTTGTTTACTGGATTTGTGCAAGCCGGCCCAGCAGCTTCAGAAGAAAAAATTTGTCTGTAATGCTACATTTGAGACATGGACTTTGTCTAGTCTCAAAATCTTGTTGTGCAGGAAAGAATCTGTAACCTGGGGTTGGAGAAGTGGTTCAGARATTAAGAGCACTTGCTGCATGAGTTCAATTCCAAGCAACCACTTAGTGCTTTATAACCATCTGTAATGAGATCTGGTGCCCTCTGGAGGCCTGTAGGCATACATGGAAAAAAGGGAGGCGAAAATTTATCTATCTATCTATCTATCTATCTATCTATCTATCTATCTATCTATAAAACTGGACTTTTGGTCACTTTGTGAGTTCTTTTTTCTTCCACCCTTTTCCACCCCTTTCCTTTCAACCCCTAATACTAAGTAGAAGAGAAAAAAAGGCAGAGGGGGAAGGGGTGACATTGTTAGACAATTTGCTGCTGATTAGGGGCGTGGGGTTCCTTGGGGCAAGTTTGAGCTTCTCCACCAGGATATCTAATTTCTTCTCTTCATCTCTTTGCATACAACTGCTTAACACATCGAAGCCAACAGCATCCAAACACCAACTAGCCAAACAGCCCCTTCTGTTGGGCCCTAGTATTTATAGACCCTCTGAAGAGTCCACAGAATTCCACACTCTCAGAAACTATCCACAGTTGGCAAAACCACACCTCTGTTTGAGCATGAGGCAAATCATAGTCAGCTGCTGTGGACAATCTGTAGCAACCCCACCTCGGATTAAAACCAAAACCATTCTTATACTTCTGTATTTAATGAAACCAAAATTCTCACAAGAATCACCAGGGTCCTCTACCCTACACCTTAGTGTTTGTGGTCTCCATCTCCTCACATGGTATCTATTTCACATGCACATACAGATAGATCTTGGAATTGTAGTGTGGGAATAAAGAACATACCCCACCTATTTGCCTATATAAAATTCCACAGGAGAACTGGGAATATACTGCATGAACTTTGAAATTCATGTCTTTCTCAAGCTCTCCAGGGTTTGCCGCTGACTACATTCATCTTGACATTTAAGTACTATTTTATATTTATTTAAGCATTAGGTATAGGTTAGTTCAGTTTCCTCCATTCAGGAAGCCCCTTGTGGTTAGAACAGTTGCTTTAAATGTATGCATTAAGTGAACTTTATATTTCTCAAACACCTACTCCTCTTGGGGCACCAAAAAAGCTATTAGTAAGAATTGCTTCATTTGTGAGCAATGCCTCGGGTCTGTCTGGGGGGACCTCTGGACTCCTAAAACATGTACAGTCTCCATATAGCTCAGACTTCGTAGACATTGCAGCCTTTCTGCCCTCATAGTAGTTGTGTATGCCACTCTGAGACACACGGTCGTCAACTGCTAAAATCTGAAGCCATGGCTGTTGCGGTTGCAATAGCTCTGATAGTCATTTAGTGAGCCCTTCTGCTCACTAAAAGAATCAATTACCATTTCTAAAAATTCATTTTATTTTTAATTCTGTGCGTCTCTCTGTGTGTACAAGTTAATGTGGGAGTCCATAGAGACCTGGAGCCGGATCACAGGTGGCTGTGAGAGGCCGGAAGTAGGTGCTAGGAACCAAACTCCGGTCTGCAAGAACAGGCAGCAAGCGCTCTTAAATGCTGAGCCATCTCTCTAGCCCTTTGGTTTCAATTTCAAATGCAATATTCTTTTAACGTCGCTCTCAGTTTTTTAAAAGTACCAAATGCAAAATAAGTTCAAAAGGTTTGACAATGCAAAATACACAATGTAAAATTAGCATGCACGCAAGGTCTGGTATTGCCCTCAGGGTTCTTCTATCAAACTCAGGGCGTCCACGCCAGGCGGTCCTTAGAACCTCACTGAGAGAAGGCAGCCATGAGACTCGAAGAGCGCGGAGTCTAGAACTGAGGTCTGTGCAGACGTTCATTCTTTGGTGACCCCGAGGACGCCCTGCACTCATTTAAAAGTTGTCCGGGTGCTAAGGGAGTCTTTGTGCTTCTTACAGACTGTGCAATAGATTCTCACAGTTTTAAGGGATGCTCCCGCCTCTCGGCCCCTCAAACTGAAGTGTTTCTGCCCACAGTGGCTGCTTCCCGAGCAGGAAAGCGGCTGGGGATCCCTTTGGGCCTCAGTGGTTTCTCTAGAGCCACCCCGGCTCAGGCTCGTCCATTAAATCTTACTTTCTCCCAAGCCCGAACTTCCCGGCGTCCTCACTGGACTTCGGCCACGCCTCCTCATCCCCAGGTTTGATTTCAGCGCGCGCCAAGCTTTAGGAAGCCTGTAATTGGTTGAAGGTGAGAGGCTCTCCCGTTTGATTGGTGAAGCGTTGTGGTGGGCGGAACAGGGCGGGGTCAAAGACGGAAACACGGCGGCCCAGGGCTTCCTGGCTGAGTTATGGAACTGGTCAAGTGTCCGGAGCACGGTAAGGCCTCAGTCTCGGGATTTCGCTCCTGGGGACTGTGGGGCTGGCTCGGAGTGGCTGTTGCTGACCTTCTTGTTTCCTCAGGGGCCGTCTGCTTCTTAAAGACCGGCGTCCGCGATGGCCCAAATAAAGGAAAGAGCTTCTACGTGTGCCGGACGAACACGTGCGGCTTCGTGCAGGCCACCGAGTGAGTCTCCAGCGCGGCCCGGTTCCACGGAGTGACCCCGCCTGGTCACTTCAGCAGCCTCGGGACGCGGATTCACCCACACTCGGGCGAGTCCGCTTCAAGTTTCTAAGCAACTTTCTGTCCTTACTTAGCCACTCCCCTTTGCCCAGCATCCTTTCTGCTCCTTCAAAAAAGTATAAACAGTGGCTATGGGAATTAATTTGCTAGTTTTGTACCAATTTTAGGTCGCCATTTAAGTTTTACGTTTGAGGTTAAAACATAGTAATTAGACACAAGCTTTTCTCCTTCATCTGGTGGCAAGACGTTAACAATCCAGAGACCTCCAGGGTCTAAGGATCCTTTCACAGGGGTCGCATTTCGAATATCCTGAAAATCAGATATTTA
This sequence comes from Apodemus speciosus, assembly GCA_002335545.1. Taxonomy (NCBI): domain Eukaryota; kingdom Metazoa; phylum Chordata; class Mammalia; order Rodentia; family Muridae; genus Apodemus; species Apodemus speciosus. Next base: position 85,600 of record BDUI01000726.1, on the reverse strand, counting down.
TGTTACGATTCAAAACAGTAGCAAAATCACAGTTATAAAGTAGCAACGGAAATGACTTTATGGTTGGGCTCACCACAACATACGGAACTGTTTTAAAAGGGTTGTAGTATTAGGAAGGTTGAGAACCACTGCTRTAGGGAGCTAGTGCTGAAAGAAACACCAGAGGTTGATCTCAGGCTCTGCAGATGTGAAGGCTGAAACCTAGAAACGTCAAGCATCTTGTCTAAAGTGAGGAAAGTCAATACTGCTCTCAGGTGTGACACTCAACATACTGGGTGTTGACATTCTCTAAGTAAAATTAAACATTTCTTCCTGTTCTCTATTCAGCTGAACTTTGTGGAGCACAGTTATTTTTTTCAGTATCATAGCTATACAATGGATATTAGTACTGGTATAACTTGTATGATGTGTATCTCCACTTTGCATCAGGATTTACTATTTCCAGAAATATTACATAGATAATATTTCTAAATATATTGAGATTTGGTACCCCGCTCAAATGTTGTAAGACACATATGTGCTCATGTTTATAGGATTGTGCATTAATGTTGGTTTTAGATTTGATTCAACATGAAGAGAAATATTCTTGGGGACTGGAGAGATAGGTCAGCCTTCCAGAGGCCCTAGCTTCAATTTCCAGCACTCACTTAGGGGCTGTCAGATGTCTGTAACTTCAGTTTYAGGGGACCTGGCACCCTCTTCTGACCTCTGAAGGCCTAGCGTGTACTTGATGTATAGACACATGCAGACAAAATATCCCTAAACGTAAAATAGAAATAAATAAATTAATCTTGAAAAAGAGAGTGAGCAGTCTTAAACAGCGAGCCACTTACAAGGCCACACTGCAATATAAACTAGTACGACATGTTTACTCGAGGCTTGCAGCGTGTCTGATGAGCGGACCGCAGGCAGCAGACAGTTTTACAAGTCACAGGAGAGTGCTTTAGACCTTCACTCAAACCTGATTGCTCTCAGTGCTGTGCATATTTTTCTTCTGTAAGTAAGGGGGGGGGGAACATTTAAGCTTTTATGCCAGGCAAGAAGCCCATGAGTAAGTTGTTGTTAGAGGTAGACACGTGAGTGACAGCAAGTGACGGCTGATTGGGTATCAATGGATAAAGGATAGTGGAGTGGAAGGACCTGAAGAGACACAGCAGGCCTGCCCTATAGCGAGCCTGAGACTGTTGCAGCGTGGGTGTCATATGACCTGACYGTTATRAAGAGAAGAATTACTGTCATGCTTTGCTTTAGAAARTGGGAGAGAGAAAAACTATGGGTCCTTTCCTCAGGAAGCCACACAGATAACTCTGAGTGGGATTTGCTGACCCAGGACACCTTGGTCTAATGTCTGTGGTTGGGCTGGGTGTGGTGGCGCACACGTGTGATCCTAGGCAGAGGAAGGATTGCTGCAAGGCGGAGGCCACACTGGTCTAGGTGGTGAGTTCTGTCACTCAGTGAGTCTCTCTCCAAATAAGTAAATCAAAGTAAGAATCCAAGCTTGGATTGGACTTCAGACTGCTGGCCTCTATTCCTTGTCTTCTAAAATTATTTTACTGTGTTTTTCTCTTCTAGTATTCCTGTTTCTCACTGTTTATTGCATGAGGAGTTTGTAGTTGAGCTTCAGGGYTTGTTTCTACTACAGGGCAAGAAAGACTGGAGGTGAGTGTTCAGAAGAAACATACCCCCCCAAATATACTGYCCCCCAATCCTGAAAGGTTGAGCTAAATATGGTTCCTTTAAAACTCTTTAAAAATAAAGAATTTTGTTCTTTAAAAGTCATTACTGGAAACCTTCTKTCTACATACTGAACATCATCYGTCTACCTTGTTAGCGATTCTAACCCTGTGGGTCTTGAGCCCTTCACAGGGGTCACACATTAGTGCTCACACTATGATTCATAGCAGTAGCAAAATTACAGTTATGAAGTAGCAATGATAATTTTATGATTGAGTTTATCACAACATGAAGAACTGTATTAAAGGGTCACAGTGTTAAGAAGGTTGACAACCAGTATCCTAAATAATGAGTTGCCCTGAGTAGCTACTGGTTAATTTCTGACTTACCAGCTCTTCTGTCCCCTCTAGCTGTCCAGTTGCTAATAACCTCAACCTGCTAACTTGTCAACTTTCAATTCTGGTAATAGAAAGAGAGAAAAGGTCTAACATGGTAAGCTTCAGTAAAGTGCAGTTTCCCTTGGGAAGGGCGGGGAAGTCCATATAGATGGGAGAAGTTATTTGTCATGAATGTTAAAAGGTAAATAGAAAGTTACCAGTCATTAGATAYTCTTTTAAATGCACACATTGCGTTGGAGTACCAAGGCACGATAGAACATGACCACTTCAGAGAATTRGCTTGGTGGTTTGACCAAGAARRCAGTGGTYATACATACATGATAGTTTTTATGTAATAGTSTATGTTTCAGAATTTTTATGTGTTCTAAGTCTCTGTCCCCAACYCAAGTATATCAAAATGCTTGGCATCGTTGTTTAAAAAAACCAACTGACCCTAAGTTTGTGTCACTGTTAATTTTTGTCCATTGGTTCATTTACATATTCTTTTGTGGTTGATTATGTGAAATAGTATGTCCTCCAGCTTCTTCAAGATTGTGCTGGAATTGTGGGATCTTTGTGTTTGCATATCAAATATAGATTCAACCTCTTAAATTCTACAGAAAATTCTGTTGAGGTTGCATAATTTACACAGATCAGTTTTGAGTGAGCAGACATCAATATTGACTTTTCCAGGCTATGAGCATGGTGTACAGTATGACTTTAAACTTTTCTCTCAGTGTTTTTGAGTAATTTCCATTATAAAACTCTTGTACTCCTTTTCCAAAATGTATTTCTCTGGTTATGTTTTTACTGCTGTTGTAAATGGGCTGCTTGTTGTTCTRTATGTATGAGGGGGATGTGTATATGTATATTTGTGGACATTTGGATGTGTGTGGGTGCCATGCATGAGGGGGGATGTGTATATGTGTATTTGTGGACATTTGGATGTGTGTGGGTGCCATGCACATGTGTGTGAGGCAGGGTTGGTGTGGAGTGATTCTCTTGGTCACCCTCCACTTTACTGAGGTCCTCACCCACCTTGGAACTCACCCGTTTGCCAGCCTCAGTAGACAGCTTGTCTTAGGGACACTTTGTCTCTGCCTCCTGAGTGCTGGGGTTCCAGGCAGGCTGCCAGACCACCTGTATTTTATGTGGGTTCTTCGGTTTCCACACTTGCAAGGAACCACTTTATTCACTAAGACATCTCCCTAGCCTATAATATAATTAAAATAGATAGATGGGGGAGAGAAAGAGGGATATCGATTGAGAGATTGTTTTCTGTTAGTAGAGTTGGGCTGGCAAATCTTTCTTAGGTTCTGTCTTGTTCTGACACTTAAGACCACTTGTCCCTTGTTATGGAAACACCTTCCTCTCTAAGTGGTAGACAGCAACCAATGGCTTTCTAATTTGCATTAAAAGAACCATGGAGGTTTAAAAGTGAAGACTGAGAGGAACAGTGCTTTGAGATAATAGCTCCCACAGACCTGAGCCTCATGGCGCCTGTTGTCCCGCGTCTTCCATGCCCATCTGCTGTGGCTGGTCTCAGTAGCTGTTTTACAGGTAGATATAAGACTGCTATTTGAGAGATTAGGAGGGGGAAATCTGAGTTCCCATGGTTGCCGGGGTTCAAACCCAGCTCCATACACTAAACACACCTGCTTCCTCTGAGTAAAAGCGTGAGTTGAGATGGTGAAGCTGAGTGCAGCTAGGCTGAGAAAGATGGCTTGCTGGGACAGCAAGCCACTGCCTGCAGGCCACCCAGTGCGCTCCTCTCGCCACCTCTCATCTGGGACAGCAATGGTGGGGCTCCAGAGAGGCCCTAGGCTGGGAAGAGTTAGCTGCGTGAGACGGTTTCGAGTTTGCTAGTATCTCTTGTTTGTTTAGCAGCTTCCTTTTTTAAGACAGTATTGTGGCCTCTCTTACACAAGATCTGGTTATCCCTTTCTCTGTTTAGCAGCCACTGCCAATCTCCTTCATCTGTTCTTCATACAGGGTAAAAAAGAATAAAGCAGTGCATACTTTGGGGTATTGTATCATTTTGGTTCTTGACTTTCCAGCCCCTAAAAATGTCCTCTGTGGGGGCGGAGTGATGGCTTAGGTAAACTGCTAGCTGTGAGCTTGAAGACCTGAATTCAGATCTTCAGTACCCACATAAAAACCAGGCGTGGCCAGCCTGGGCTGTGGTGAGGGACCTTCCACCCCAATTATGGGTTTGAACTGATGCTCAGTGGTTAAGAGCACTTGGGGCTCTTGCATAAGA
>BDUI01000725.1:115226-130937 GCA_002335545.1 Apodemus speciosus | reverse complement strand
AAGGAGAACAAGAAGAAAAAGAACAAGAAGAACAACAAGAAGAGCAAGAATAAGAAGAACGAGAAGAAGAACAAGAACAAGAGGAACAAGAAGAACAAGAAGAAGAGGAGGAGATGGGGGAAGGAGGGGGAGGAGGAGGGGAAAGGAAAAGGGAGAAGAGGAGGAGGTGGGGAGAGGAGGAGAAGAAGAGCAAGAGGAAGAGGAGGAAGAAGAAGGAGAAGGAGGAGAAGAAGAAGAAGGAGAAGAAGAACAAGAACAAGAAGAACAAGAAGAAGTACAAGAAGAAGAACAAGAAGAAGAGGAGGAGGGGAAAATGAGGGGGAGGAGGGGGGAAAGGAGGAGGGAGGAGAGGAGGAGGCAGGAAGAGGAGGAGAAGAAGAAGAGGAAGAGGAGGGAGAAGAAGAAGGAGGAGGAGAAGGAGAAGAAGGAGGAGGAGGAGAATGAGAAGAAGAAGGAGGGGGAAGAGGAGAAGCAGAAGAAAAAGAAGAAGTAGAGAAAGAAGGAGGAGGAGGAGAAGAAAGCCCTCCTTCTTTCATTGTCCTTATGTAGGCCTCCAGCAAAATGTATTTCCCAGATTAAAGGTGATCTGCTTCCCTCTATCTTCTGAGATTAAAGGCGTGTACCACCTTGCTTGGGCCTAAGCTTTTCATGATCCCTATGCATCAAGATTGGGATCAGAAGTCTGTATCTTCTTGCCTCAAGATCTGGATCACACCCATGCCCTCCATTTCTGGATTGTATTTCATTCCAGAGCTAGTCAACGTGACAACTGGGAATAGGCATCACACCAAGGCTTTTCTGTTGGAGTATCACTGTTTCCATAGTGGTGTCTTCCTAAGRATAGTTGATCTCAGGGTCTTCTGAGACATTCAGAAATACCTTTTAGTTGAATACTGGACAACCCTAGGCATTGCTGAACACTTGATTACCTCATGAAGGGTCCATTGCCTCACAACTGTCTTAGGGTATCTGCAATAGATTTCCTCTGTCATCAAAACTGCACATTCCTTAAGGAAACATTGATTTAAGAGTGATTTATTTTTTACTTATCCACAGTAGAATGGTCTAGTTAAAACCAAACAGAATAATAGACCATCAGGGAATACTTCTCAAATGCCAAGTATATTTACCTGACATATGGTTTCCTTGGTAACCCATGGAACATCAACCAGGAGTGGCTGTAAGTCTCTGCTTACAGAGATGGAAACAGGTGCTGTGATAGATCAAGGCTTCTTCTATACATGGTTGAAATAAACTGAAGGGTTGAAACCAGCTAGCTTGGATACCTATGTGAAGAAAAATGAAATAGTAGAGATAGGAGCCTGCTTATTACATAGGTCTATGCTCATGTGTGAACACATTATATACTTTATACAAATATTTATTAGTGGAGCTAGAAGATGGCTCAGTAGATGAAGCACTTGCCATGTAAGTGTGAGGACTGCAGTTAAAGCTCCCAAGACCCAAACAAATGCCAAGGGAATGTGGTGGCCAGCCTATGGTAATCCCAAGAGCAAGCTGGTTAGCAAGACTATTCTATACAGTGTTCCCTGGATTTACCAAGAGACTATGGCTCAACATGTAAGGTGGAAAGTGATCAACCAAGGCAGCTGACATCAACCTCAGGTCTTCCTATGCTCCCATGCACCTGCACATAAATGAACATGCAAACACACACAAACCACACACATATACACTGATACAACAAATGAAGATAAATAAAATACTCACTAGTCAGAGATCTGCTAAACCCTTTTGTAGATATGTTAGATATCTACATACATTTAAATACATTTTAAAGACTTCCTGGCTGAGCAACCAAAATATTCAGCCTAGAAAATAGCATTCCATGAGAAAAGTCTGTTAGAATAATGATTATTAAAGAGCTAAAAGGTGGATATGGGGGTTCTCAATGTCTGAAGGCAGATTTTGATTGTTTTCTGCCAATATGATTGATTTGAACACAAACTCTCTCCCACTCACCCCCCCCACATACCCACACACAAGGTTATAGGAGAATTATTAATAGTAGAGGCAAAAATGTGAAAGTCAGAGCCTGAAGAACTAAACCAAAGTCATAAGCTCCTGAGTACAAATGCTAAGTAGGAACTTCAGTCTTGAACATTTCCTTTCTAGCTGCATTGAGTATCTACAAGGAGGACTTTCCATCTTACCCCTTACCTGATGGTATGTGCAGCTTAATTCTGAYCTGTGATGAAGCTTCAGATTTGGGGATTACATGAGAATGGCTCAGTTAGCTGTCTTAATGTGAGAAGAAACATGGAGAGTTTAGTGTTTTTGTTCTTCAAGTAATTGACTGGAACTAGCTTGGGGGGGGGCATTCCTTGCTTGCCGATCATGCTCCTGTCTTTTCAAGACAATACATCTGTTCCTCTCTTCCTAGCCCCAACTAATAAGTAATCCCTAAATTGAAGAACAACTAAAATATGTACACCAGAGAGCTCAATAATATTAAACTCACACAAAGAGGTGCTCTTTCCTGTGAGGACCATGTATGGAATGTTTACATAACAGATTAATAGCATACAGGTTATTCTGAAGAAGATGAGATCAAACATGGGATTTTTTAAAAGTTGTGTAAGTATTTACCATGGTTGCTTAGTGAAAAGAATCCCCCTCCGTCTTTTTTAAATGAAAGAATAAATGTTATCTATAATATTTGAAAAATTAGAATAAGAACAAGGCTACAAACTGGAGACTCCTTGAAGATGATAAGCATATGGAATTCCTTTGTAACTTATGAAGTCACTGTCCATATCAGATGAACATCATCTGACATGCTGACTACAAACTTTCAAAACTCTAGCATTAAGTCTGTCTTATTGTTTTATCACTCTGAAGAGACATCAGGAATGAGGCAAGTCTTATCAAAGGAAGCATTTAACTGGTCTGTTTACAGTTTTAGAGACTTTAGTTATTATTCTCATGACAGAGAGCAGGGTGGCATGCCACTACAGTGTCCTAACAAATGTTCGTTTGTCAACAAGTGCCATTGAGTGCATGTGCCCTGTACTGAAGCACACTTAGTCGTGTGGTATTTCTGTTCATGGATCCCGAGATTTTGCCCATTCTATTGTCTTTCCACCTCCCCACTGAATTCCATTCCATCTTTGTTTCACCAAATAGTAATGTTAAGAGACAGACGGAAGAAATTTGAACACTTACTGAGAAATGTGGCAGATTCAAGACAACTATAAAAGGAAGCAATTTGCACAGCTGAGAGTCCTAGCAAATGCTGTGGGTCTCAGAGTATTAAAACAGTCCTCGGGCCTTAAAGTGGGGACTATTGTGACAGTGGTGCTCCCACAGAGGCTGCCTGCCCCCACTGTACCACTTAACAGCACAACAAAAACTTTTCTTCCAGGGTCCTCTGTAACAGAATGTCTCTCCATGTGAAGTGAAGGAGAAATTCTTTCTGATTCTGAACAGCAGGTGAAAAGGAGACCAGAAGTCAATTTCATATGAAGAATGAATATTAAATATTTCTCTGAAAAAGAGAATTGCTAGGATAATGAAATCTGTCATCTTGAATTTTGGGGAGAAGCAATATAGATCTACCAGAAAGACATGAACAATGTTCAATGTAAGCCTCTTTAGCTTGCCAAAGTCTGACCCTGTCTCTTATCCAAATTCCTATGTTAATATCCTAATGCTCTAGATGATGAAATAGAAAGTGAGACCTTGGAAGGTGATTAGGTGTTAGTATGATTAGGTCCAAGCACAATGAAAGCAGAGACTTTGAATAGAATTGTGTAAAAAAAAAAAGTCCTAGAGGTCTTGTTCAGTATTCCAGCCAATTGCAGTAAGGACATCATTCTTTCATGATGAAGTAAGTCCTCAGCAGACAACAGACGTGAAAGCTCCTTATTGTTGAGCTTCCTAGCCTTTGGAACTGTGAGAAATGACTTCCTGCTGCTGGTTAGTTACCATGCTGGGGTAGTTCATTATAGAAGCCCTCATCCTTTGCTTAGCATCTTTTCAACAGGAAAAATAGTCTTAGTGAGAGTGTTTTCAACATAGGGGTAACCACTACTCTGTGTGCAAATGGCAGCACATAAACAATAGACTGTCTTTATGCAATAGCTTTAGATTAGAATAATAATAGGCCACTGGGTGCTTGACCTGTAAATGAGATTCTAAATACATAATGAGAGAAATGTATTTTAAGAATCCTGGAAACACTGAGATCACTAGATTAAGACCTTTACTATGTTTATAAAGAAAGGCAGAGACCTGTCCCTAGAGGCATTAGGTATGTCACATGTGCATCGGTAGGTGGCAGAGAGGAGAGAGGCTATGTCTACACTCAGTGTTCTGGTCTATGAACATCTGAATGATTAGTAGCTTAACCATTCCTTTAAAAAAGTGAGTCTAAGATAATCACCAGACTGGTGCCATATGTGCATGGATAGGGAGCTAGCCTGAGATGACCATGAGTCTGGCACAGTGCAGGCCTGGGAGGGCAGACCATGACTAAGATGACCCCCACTCAGTGCTATGATGTACAAGTAGGGAACAGCGCTCCTAAGACCACTCATGAGATGACCCCAAATGCTCAGAGACTCTGGGTACCACTAAAAGGAACAAGTAAGTGATGGAGAGTCAGAAGAGAAAGAGAAACAGAAGGATACAGGCACAATGAAGACAGGCAGAATTGCACACTCGAGGGTAATGAGGAATGGCCTAATGTGAGCAGCTGGTGATGCTACCTAGGACCAAGGTGGGGTTTTGGCTTGTGCTGCCACCAGGGGCCATGTATGGGTCCATGGCTCTGAAGCTGCAGGGGTCTTTTACCACCAATGATACCAGCCAGGCAGATATCATTAGTCTGGGCTGCAACATGGAGACATGTCAATGTCTGAGGACTGTACAGAACTGGCCCCACCCATTACCTGTAGTGGGAGAGCTGGCCCTGGGGCATAAAAACAGGAGAACAGAACCTGCCCATAGCCAGCTGCAATAATTGGGAGAGCAAACCCTGGACATTATGAGAGTAGTGGGGGAGCTCGCCTGGAGGACATGAGCATGGGAGAGCTGGCTCTACCACTCATCTCCCGTGCAGTAGTGTGAATGATGGGGAGATACTCTTCCTCCTCCTCCCTGGTCACCTATGGCTGGCAGGATCCATAAGAGCAGGGGAGCTGGCCCTGACCCTCATGGCTGCAGCACTCAGAGAGCAGGCCCTGGCCATGAGGTTGTGAGAACTGGAGAATGAGTCCTGCATCTTGTCTTCTGTACCTTGGCATTGGTGAGAAAGAGATTCCCTCCCCTCCCTTTTGCCCTTGCCACCAGTAGTGGGATTGGGTCCTGAGAGCAGGAGAGCCATCTCTGTCCTTTACCTGCTCCAGAACTTGGGAGAGCAGGCCCTGTAACTCACCTGGGAAGCACAGTAGAGCTGGCCCTGGATGTGGGAGTTGCAGGTAAGCTGGTCCTGGATGTGGGTTTAGGAGAAGTGGCCCTGCCTCTTGTCTGCTGGACTGTGGTGAGGATAAGGGAGAGACATCCTCCTCCACCCCCTTGTCTCTTGCCATTTATGGCAGGTGGGAGAACATGAGCACGGGGACATGAGCATGGAAGAACTAGCCATGACCCTTACCAGCTCAACACCTGGGGGAGCAGTTACACTTACATAGATACAGCCAGGTAGAGCTGGCTCTGGTAGCAGGATTTGTGGGTGAGCCTGCTCTGAGGATATGAGAGCATGAGGGTTGGTGGGCTAACCAGCTCAGATATTTCTCAGGCCCAGATCCAGGGCTTTGAACGGCTCCACCCCAATATTTACCCCATGAATGAACTGCTGGAGTGCATAAATGGCCTGGTGCTACAGATCCAAAAGTACAAGGGCTCCCTGACACAGGGCCACAACAAGATATCTGTGAGACATCCCGGTCTGGTGAGGTTCCAGTATTGATAGTATAGCAGAAGTCAGAGGCATTGGAGCAGACCACTGACTGATTGCAACGATCATTTGCAAACAATGAAGTGTGGACAAAAGGGCATACTGTGGGACACACTGTGATACACTACAGCTTCCACAACAAGGGTTTTTTCCTCTGTTGGGGGCTAGGTTTCAAGGGTGGAGGGTGTGTACAAGGAGAAGATGAGTGGGATTGGGGTGCATGATGAGAAATTCACAATCAACAAAGAGTCAATACAAAGAAAGAAAGGGGTTGACAGTCATTTGGGGCTAGATAGATAACATGAGGAAAGGGGTTCATCATCTACCATGTGAAGGAGTGTCAAGACTGTGAGCTTTTGCCTTTAATGGTTAGCACATCTATCTCTGCAGCCCAATAGTTGGTCTGTGAACAAGAAGAGAAATGGGCAGAAGTGGTGACGATGTCTCTTAGAATAAGGAGCAAAATCACTTAATTGGGAGTAATTGGACAGAGAGGAGTGGGGGAAAGATGAGCAGAGTGAGGACTTGCTCAGAAAGTGCTGCCCTCTCCTCTGGATGGACAGTCAACCCTCAAGGCTGACTCTGATGAWTATGTAGTAAGGTGAAAATGTTATTCTCTAAAAAGCTGGTGTTCCCACTGCCCTATTAGAGGCAAGTGTGTTAGTTGTCATTTTACCTGCGGAAGGACATTCATAAGGACACTAAGTATGAACCTTAGGAGAACAGGAAAATGTGACAGTGAAGGAGATCATCCATTCTTTATAAAGGAAAAAGAGTCAGAGAGTCAGAGAGTGGAGGAAAAAGAGACAAAAGAGGAGGTAGCCTTGACTCATATCTGACACTGTGTAGAAGGGACCATTGCCAGAGACCTGAATAGGAAACTCAAGGAAGAAAATGTTTTCAGGTATCTCCGTACTCCAGAATTCAAGTCCAAATGATGACTTTGTATGTAGTAAGCTTTGATCGTGCTGATATGCTCTCCATTCTCCTTCAAAATTGATGGCAACTCACGCTGTCCTTGTTTGTAGAGATTTACACATGGTAAACTCAAGTTTTGTAGAGAAAGTCTCTTTACACTTAATTTCTTCAGGTAATATTTTGGAGTTTGAGTCAAATTTAACACAAGCACCAGGATTATCTCAGGTTTGTTGGCTTGTGGCATTGTTTATTGACTCATAACTCCATCCAAACTCTCAGAAATGAAACTAAAACCATGAAGCCCAATGTATTGCTAGCTGTCTATGGTGCTTCCTAAATGAAATATATTCTAATTACTCCTGAGTAGTTTAAAACCATCAGTCAAAAACCTATCTGTCCTAGTTAGGATTTCTATTGCTGTGATAAAATACAATGACCAAGAGCAACTTGGTGGGAATTAAAGAGTTTACTTTACTGAGGGAAGTCAGGGCAGGAACTCAGAGGCAGAAGCAAAGCAGAATCCAGAGAGGAGTGCTGCTTACTGGCCTGAATCTCATGGCTTTCTCAGGTATGATTCAGGATTACTTGCCCAGGGAAGGGATTGCCTCTCACATCAGTCACCAATAAACCCAAACCCAAACCAAATCAAACCAAATCAAACCAAATCAAACCAAAGCAAACCAAAGCAAACCAAAGCAAACCAACCAACCAACCAACCAACCAACCAACCAACCAACCAACCAACCAACCAACCAATCAATCAAACAAACAAACAAACAAACAAACAAGCAAAAACAGAAAATGACCTATAGACTTCCCTACAGGCCAATCCTACGGAGTCTTTTTTTTTTTTTTTAATATTCCTCTTCCCAAATGACTATAGCTTGTGTCAAGCTGACATACAACTAGCCAGCATAAACACCAAGTCATCTGGATTGATATCCTTGCTTAGAGAAGTCTGAAGTCTGTATATGAATTCCTGTCTGGATATTATAACATGTAATCATTGTCCTAACTTCCTTTATCAGTGGGGAAAAATATGGGGCAAAATGAATTCTGAAAAAGTAGAAAAAGAACAATCATGATACCTGGATTCTAATCCTTGTGTGATGCTGAGAATTCAGATTCCTGACACTGGCTTTGATATCTTAGCTGCCAGGTTTATAGAACAAGATTGTTGGATTTGACTGTTTCTAAGGACCCCCCCTTTCTAAATATCTGTAAATGTTTGCGGATGTGACTGAGTCACATACTGTTTTGAAGCTTAACAATACTCCAAGGTTGTATTAATATTACCAAATAATCTGAAGCAGTTTTTTAAATCTTTTAAAACAAAATTTAGTGTATTTTAATCTCCAGATAACTAAAGCACATGAATTAAAAATGATATGTGAGCTTGAACAGTGATGTTGTATAAATGAAATTTAATCATCTTTGAAAGTGATCAATTCCTTCAGTTCTTCCAAATATATTACAGGAAAACAATTAGTTAATTATTATAATAACCACAATCTTGCCTAAATTTGCAAAATAAAGTATAATTTGAAAGGAAAGCAATGTTCTTTTAGAATAACTCAGTAAATTCTTTTAACAATACACATAAAATATTCATTAGAATCAGTCATGAATTAATACAAAAAAATGTTTTTGTTTATCTGAATGGAAAAACCTAAATAAAGTAATATTTATGAGTCCTGATGAAAACATTGAGATAAAATGTCTATGAGCAGCAAGAGAAATACAAATTAGAATAAACAGATGTGGGATTATTATCAATTGAAGGACAAAATAAAAATAAAATATAAATAAAAATAAAACCATGGCTCACACATTTTAACCTTTACCATCTTCAATAGAATTTGAGTGTAGTTAATATAAACCAGCAAATATGGGGGAACTTATGTCCCCCAATACACAAACACACACACACACACACACACACACACACACACACACACACTAGATATACAAGGTATCAGTACAAAGACTAAATGACATACCCTAATAATACCCTAATATTAGAATGTTTTTGGCTAAGCATGAGTCACAATATATTTAGCTGACTTTGTACTTATTATCAACAAATGGGAACAACTTAAATAATTGTTTAAAATTAATATTTATTRAATTGTTTAAAATTAAATAAAAAGTGGCAATTTTTACAATAGTACAAAAATAAAGCATATTTAAGAATAATCAAAAACAAGATCATTAGTGGAGACACTAAGGAGAATATCAATCATGAAGAAATGTGAGATGGTAGATTGAAAATCATGATAGCTAGAAGATATCTGTCTCTACGTATTAAGCAAAAGTTTAGTTTTAAACTTATCCCATTTTACTTTATTTCTTTTATAAAACTGACAAGTTGATAAAGATGCTGATGGGTCTTGTCTTTGAAGCTGCAAGGGTGTGCCCCACAGTACCTGACATCCTGATGTTCCTGCTTGCAGGCAAACTGACTCATGAAGCAGGATCGGCAGCTTAGAAGAATCCAGATCCGTGACACCTTGATGTACAACAGAAGCAACACTGCAGGGCAGCGAGAGAATAGAAGCTAAACATTTGCTATCACTCTGGAGAAAGCCAAGAGTCAATTCCTACCCAACACTGTACTAAATAGTATTTTTTCTAGAAAGTTCTGAAAGGCCAGGATGTAAGACTTCAGTATAAGTCTTATACCATAACTATAGAACTATAGTTTTCTATAAGTATAGAAAACTACTTTAGAATGTAGAATGCAAAAGACTCTTTAAGATACTCAAGAAATAAAATGTATAAGAAAAGGTGAATATGACTAAGGGTGTTTTATTTGATTTTTTTTTATGTCAATTCACTGGAAAAAAAAACATTATTTGGAAGGTATTTCCAAAACTTCTCAAAGGCTGCTAGCTGGTCATGGGTACAAAAAAGGAACAGTAGGTTCAGCGGACTGTCATTTCACCATAGGTGTAGCATGGCTCTTATGAAAAGAGACCTAAGGAGCTCGGCTGGTAAGTGTGTGGAGAGAGTGGGAATCTCAGACCCTGCTGGTAGACGTGGACATTAGAATAGGTATTAGGCAGGATGGTATGCRTATGCCTCAGCAAGGTGAAAAATCTACCTTACAGTTTATACCCCTCCCTGAAAATAATAGCAGCATCCCAAAGAGATAGCAGTAAGCCCATGGTGGCTATTCACAAGGGCTAAGGTATAGAATGGACAAGTGTCTACAGATCAGTGAATGGATATAGAAAATGTGCTGTGTGTACACACTGGAATACTGCTCAGCACAAGAGGGATGATGAATCTTCATTATTTGCAGCAAGGTTATGTAAATGGTAGATATTACATTAAATGAAATAAAATCAGGCACAGAAAGAAAATCACTGTGAAACTCTAGTGTGTGGAATGTCCAGAACTGTTTTATAAACTATAGAAGTTCTGTGTACCTGTACTGTAAAGAGACATGACAGTACAATTAAATAAAATATTTCAAAATAAACCCATATTCTATAGAAAACACACTTTTCTCTAAAGACTCAATATGTTTTTTTTTTTTTTTAAGTTTCAAGTGATTTTTGGATAATTAATACATAACTTATACTCAGAACAGCTCAGTGCAGCCAGTGGTCTTACTGAGACCCAGCATGCTAGCAAACCAGGTGGGTTATTTTTCAGATACTTTTCTAGCTCCTCATTTTGGCCCAGTTAACACCACAGTTTCTGGGCTTTCAGTTAAACCATGTGGTTTCGGCTGTTGGTGTGAGCACCATTTTTGACTTGGCTTGTCAGTTGGCAGGGCCCCCAACTGCTCACACACCAGCTAAGCACAGCGGTTGCCTCTCAGGCAAGGTGCCAAATGTGACATTTCACTACTTTAAATAATCAGACACTTGTAAGTCATCACTGGTGTTTGGGATTCCAGTCTCTTAGCAGTCTGTTGCCGAGGATACCTTCCATGTGGAGGATAACTCAAATGATGAAGACATAAGAAGTGAGAGCTTATAGAGATATATTTTTTTGTTTATCATTTAAGGGCATGAGACAGAGTGGAATGAGTGATCCAATCAAGCATCTTCCATCTCCTAGACATGTTCTAATGCAGCTTCACGCATCTCCTGGACTACCCACAATTCTTAGGGACTGCACAGAATTCAAAGTTGTCTGAGCAAACATTAAATGACTGTTTGTCAGGGCCTCCACAGTGTGAGTTATTCACAGAATGAGCCATTGAACCCAGATGATTTTCACTGTGTTTTTAAACCATGAATTCCCTCTTTTTAACAAAATTGCTTTGGTGGGAATAAGGATGACTAAGAGGTAAGGTGGCAGGAGAAGCAGCACAGGGTTTTCATGTTAAAAAGTTCTCTTTATGTTAAAAATAGCTATTGCTATTGAAAGGGGAATAGAAATACAGTACTATATCAGACTTGCAAAATACTGACTTCGGTCTGTCCTCTTAAACTTCACCAGGTTGACCTGGCAGGTAATGTCCTGTATGTATCTAACACCAAAATATCTGGTCATTGTGGTGATAAGCTCACCAGCTAATTGCTATGGGGATAGAATTTGCATTGTAGCTAACACCCAGAGGTCTCCAATGGCTTCTTCTTCTTCTTTTTTGTTTTGTTTTGTTTTGTTTTTTTTTCGAGACAGGGTTTCTCTGTGTAGCCCTGGCTGTCCTGGAACTCACTCTGTAGACCAGGCTGGCCTCGAACTCAGAAATCTGCCTGCCTCTGCCTCCCAAGTGCTGGGATTACAGGCGTGGGCCACCACGCCCGGATCCAATGGCTTCTTTGAGGGCACTCATCACATAGTCTGTGTGCCCTTCTCTTCAGCAAGGTAGAAAAAAAATGCCCCAATCTCACCACTGTGAACCATTTTGAAATTTGGCAATTCAAAGCTTGTTTTTGCCTGACAGCTTTCCCAACATCTTTTCCAAGTGTGTTTTGCACTAACATTGTCAATTAGTAGCCTGCTTAATTTGTTCAGTTCAAGGTCAGTAAAACTATAGATAGCCTTTCAAGCAAGCTTTGCCTTTTGGGGAGTAAAGTTTGTTATATTTAAGGAGATGGTATTCTTCTTGGGTAAAGGCACAGCAAGAAATTTGTTAAGGCCCAATAGTAGAGTTAGATATGTTTAGGTATGCTTTGACTAGCCTATACAAAATTTAATTTTCCCCTTTCTTTGTTAGTTGTTTAATATGTAATTTCACACAGTGTATCTTGACCATATTCACCCTCTCCCTCCAGGCCTCGAGGGTTCATTTCCAACCCGTCCACCTATATTTTTTTTAATGCCCCATCAAGTCTCATTTGTGCTGCCCACATACTCTTAGATATGTGACCTTCACTAGAAAGTAATCAACCCACCAGGGGCTACCATAAAGAAAACTGCTTTTTCCTCTTTCAGCAATCACCAGTTGTCTACAGCTCCTTAACTGGGTGGAGCTTCATGCCAGCCTCCCCTTTCCATGCTGCTATCTTATCTACATTGAGCTTGGGCATATCATGGGCATGCTGTCTCAACTGCTGTGAATTCATAGATTCGGCTTCCCTGCTGTGTCTACAAAGCACGATAGCCTTATTTTCATTCACTACCTCAGGCTTTTATAATCATTCTGTCTCCTCTTCCACAAAGAGCCCTAAGATTGGGCTGTGATATAGATGCTCCATTTAACACTGGGCACAAAACAGTCTTTCATTCTCTATACCTTGACCAGTTGTGGATCCCCCATGTCCTTCGCCATCCATTGCAAATAGCTTTTCTGGTAAGGCTTGGCAGATGCACAAATCTATTCATATAATGGTAAGTCGTTAGGAGTTGGTTTAATGTGTTAATATTTTAACATGACAGTCTGACCTGTGACATAAATCATATTTTTGCTTCTTTGAAAAATCAGTCAATGTAGCCAATTACAAGACTAAAATTCTTAGCTTTATAGTCATTAGCTGGGTCCAGATGGTCATTACTATCTTTAGGTGGGCACCATTCTTCAGTGTTTCATCTCTTGGCCCCTGTTATCTTATAAGCATTTGTCATGGGACATGTGATGCTAATGACTAAATTCTTACATTGTCCTTGGAAGACTAAGCTTAGCCATTATGGCCTAAAGTCTTTATAAACTCCCGTTGTCAGAATTACTTGCTCCACCTAATGGAGCTCAAGTTATAGATTATAGTAATGCCTAACTTCCACTTCTTCCTCACTTCACTTTTTTGTTAATTTAGTTTTCTTTATAAAACTCAGATAAAGTCCATTGTACAGTTGCGTCTTTTATTCTGATATTAGATACCATGGGTCATTGTGGAGTTTTCTGGATTCTTGGTGACCAGTGGTTTCCTTTGGTCAAAATTTTCCACTCTATCAAATCTATCTTCAATAAGAAACAGTGATTTCACCCTTCAAAGAGTTGTCCTTGGTGACATCACTTGTTGTGAGGAGAATCAACCTTTTGGAGGAACGTGGCTTCCTATGCAGCCTTTGGGTTATTTTCTTCCCAGCCCAGAATCAATATATTAAATAGTTGTATCTATTGGTCCAGGAATTTTTGCAGATGTGAATTCCTATGGAATCTTCTAGAGTTAATTCTTCAATTTTAAATGTTTCCTGGAAATTATCTCTTCATGAAAAATTATTCATAATCTTGATGATTGTCAATAGGAAAAGACACAAAACAAAACAAAACAAAAAACAAGTCCAAAACTTTTCCTTGGTGAATTTCTTGTTTTGACTTAGAGTCAGCCACTCTTGCTTCTTTTGATAGTTTATGAATAAGGGTTTTGTTGAACACATTTCTTTTCCTGAACTGTCAAATTCAGGCTCCTAAGGAATGTGTCATGAGCTTTAGAGTTTTCTACTTTTGTGCTATAGACAAAAGGACATATATAAAACTATAATAGAAGACTTGCCTTTAAGACTCAAAATAAATATTCAAATTATATGCCAGAAAGTACTTAAGTTAGATAATAAAATCTGTGTGCACAAAAATTTTTCAAGAATCATCTTTAAACAAGTCTCTAATTATTCAGTCAGTTAGTCAGAGTAGATATGAGAGCCTGATACTCTATATCCATTATGGAGACAACAAAATATTTTCTATCCCTTTTAATTTCAGGCTTATTCTGATGACTATAAGTTTTAGATTTGAAAAAACTCTGCATATAAAATAACAAAATGGTATTACACAATAGTCAATGTGAGAACTTTTACTGGAATTATTATATGACAAGGGCCATCTAAATAGGGCCAAATCCAACACAGGTCAGTTATGGAACTACAAGATTTTGGTAAAGAATTCCATGTCTAAAAATGTATTATAAGAATCTTAATTTTTAAAGAGATGGAAAGTTGCACAGGGGAAATAAGTAAAGGAAGGAAGAAGGAAAGAGAACATTAAAAATAATGATTTCATAATATTTCAAATTTGCTGAAAACAACCAATGCATCCAAAAATCTAAGAAAGGCCATGAAGTTCAAGTAGAGGAGACAAAAATAATTGCCATCTCAAGGCATAGCTAATCAAATAGTTAAAATCAAGGATAAATATAAAAATCTATACTGCTGCTCATAGTATCTATATAATTTGTATGACCTAATATATCTGTCTGCCAAAAGAAAATACTCCATCACAATTAAACATAAAAACCACTGACCAAGTTAAACATTTATGAAGATGACTGTTTGGGCCAAGAAATGAGGATTAATTGTAAGGAATAGGAATATGGGATGGAACTCTATAAAGTGGGTACGTGGGGATGTCTGTAGGGCTTTGTCTATCTACTGAAAACAATTCAATTGCGTATTTAAAATTGGTTAACTTATCATACAAAATTATATTTAGTAGAGTTGCTAAATAAGTAGACAAAATAAACTCCTTTAAAAGGTAATATTTAAAATAGCATGGAAAAACAGACCTAATGTCCTAAGTGTTAAGATAATATTCTAATCACTAAAGGCTCAAATGCATTAAACATAAAAGGATGGGAGAGATTATAGCATTAAATCACTCACAAAAATCCTGGAGTAAGTATTAGTGTGAGACCCAGGACATCCCAGAACAAGGAACATGAAGTGCCCATGATGATTTCATAATAATAAAGTCAGTTCACCATGATAATAATGTAACCAGTCTTACTGAAGTGGCTCTGCTGAAGGAGCTACAACAGCAGGAGCCAGACATTCTAGAGCAGGAAGAGGAAGCAGAACAGTCTAGTTATGGACAGTCACTCTCAGCTCTTCTCAACTCTTATAGTGTTTAATAGCTGGAGATGGTAGACAGACCCCCATCTTAATCAAAATGTCATCTCTAGAAAGCTTTACTTAACAATAGCTAATTTCACATTATTTAAGTGTAGTTGAAGCACTTACCAAAATGAGGGATATACTGTACCAAAAGAACAGACTCAGTCCACTGAAAAGAATTGAAATTAGGGGCTGTAGAGATGATTAAACACACTTGTTTCTACTGTAGAGGACCTGGATTTAGCTTCCACCACCTGGGTGTGGTAGCTTTAAAACTACCTGTGACTACCGCTTCATGGGATCCAATGCCCTCTTCTGGGCTCTGAAGCACCTGTATAACCATGGTACATATGGAAGCAAGCAGGCACACATGAATACATATTTGTAAAAAGAGAGTAAAGAGTAAGTTGGGTGGCTAAGGAGGTGAGGGTAGATCTGGGAGGAATTGATCGAGGGGTTGAATATGACCAGAATACAATGCATGAAATTCTCAAAACAAATATTCTTACAAATTTCAATGAAGATATTTGAAAAAAGCTGGTACAGCCATTCTGGAAATCAGTCTGGCGGTTCCTCAGAAAAATGGACACAATACTTCCGGAGGACCCAGCCATACCACTCCTGGGCATATATCCAGAAGACTCCCC
>BDUI01000725.1:83491-104985 GCA_002335545.1 Apodemus speciosus | reverse complement strand
TCTTCCTCCCCCTCTTCCTTCTCCTCCCCTTCATCCTCCCTCCTCCTCCCCCTCCTCTTCCTCCCTTCTTTTCCTCCTCCTCCTCTCCCTCCTCTCTCCTCCTTCCTCTCCGTCTCCTCCTCCCCCTCCTCCTCTTTCTCCTCCTCCCCTCCTCTTCCTCCTCCCCTCCTTCCTCCTCCTTCTCCCTCCTCCACTCCCTCTCTTCCTCCTCCTCTTCCTCCTCCTTCATTTTTTCTTTTTTTTACACTCCAGATTTTATTCCCCTCATGGTCCACCTTCTAATCGTTCCACATCCCATACCACCTACCTGCCCCTTGTCTCCATAAGGATAACCCCCCCACAACCCCACCAGACCCCTAAACTCCCTGGGACCTCCAGCCTCTTGAGGGTTAGGTACATCTTCTCTGACTGAATCCAGACCCTGCAGCCCTCTTACTGTAAGTGTGTTGGGGGCCTCATATCAGCTGCCCTCCTCCTCAGCTTCTTCCAGCTTTTCTTTAATTCAGCCACAGGGGTCAGCAGCTTCTAGTTCATTGGTTGGGTACAAATATCTGCATCTGACTCTTTCAGCTGCTTGTTGGGTGTTTTGGAGGGCAGTCACACTAGGTCCCTTTTTGTGGGTGCTTCATGGCCTCAGTAATAGTGTAGGGCCTTGGGGCCTCCCTTGAGCTGGACCCCACTTTGGGCCAGTCATTGAACCTTCTTTTCCTCAGGCTCCTCTCAATTTTCATTCCTGCAGTTCTTTCAGACAAGAAACAATTATGGGTCAGAGTTTTGACTGTGGAATAGCAACCCCATTCCTCACTTGATGGCCTGTCTTTTTATCTAGGGTTCCACCCTTTGAGTTTTGAGAGTCTCTCACCTCCCAGGTCTCTGGTACATTCTGGAGGGTGCCCCTAACTGCCCACCTGATGTTGCCTGTTTCCATTCTTTCTGCTGGCCCTCAGGGCTTCAGTCATTTCCCTCCACCCATTACCAGATTATGTTCCCCTCTTCCCCCATCCCCTTATCTCCTTTACCTTCAAGGTCCCTCCCTCTCCCTTGGAGTTGCTTTCTTCTCCCTCCCAAGTTGGATTGAGGCATCCTCAGTTGGACCCTTCAGCTTGTTGACCCTTTTGGGTTCTGTGGTCTGCATTGTTGGTATTCTGTACTTTCCCCCCCTTTGGCTAATGTCCACTTACTTTTAAAAAATTGGATATTTTATTTATTTACATTTCAAATGTCACCCCCTTTTTCTGTTTCCCCTCTGCAAACCACCAATCTGATTCCCTTTATCCCTGCTTCTATGAGGGGGCTTCCCCATCAACCCTCCCACTCCCACCTCACTGCCCTAGCCTTCCTCTACACTGTGGCATCAAGCCTTCACAGGACCAAGGGCTTCCCCTCCCATTAATGTCAGGTAAGGCCCCCTCAGCTGATTCAGTCCTTCCTCTTATTCCTCCATTGGGGTCCCCGTGCTCAGTCCAATGGTTGACTGTGAGCCTCCTCATTTGTATTGGTCATAATGTGGCAGAGTTTCTCAGGAGACAGCTGTATCAGGCTCCTGTCAACAAGCACTTCTTGGCATCCACAATAGTGTCTGGATTTGGTGGTTGCATGTAGAATGAATCCCCAGGTGGGGCAGTTTCTGGATGGCCTTTACCATGATGTCCTTTGGGGTCTGAGTTACCTCACTCAGGATGATATTTCCTAGTTCCATCCATTTGTCTGCAAAACTCCAGATGTCCTCTTTCTTAATAGCTGAGTAGCATTCCATTGTAAAACGAACCACATTTCCTGTATCCATTCTTCTGTCCTGGGACATCTGGGTTGTTTCCAGCTTCTGGATATCACAAATAAGTCTGCTATGAACATAGTAGAACATGTGTCCCTGTGGCATGGTGGGTCATCTTTTTGGTATATTCCCAAGAGTGGTATTGCTAGGTCTTCAGGTCTTCTATTTCCAATTTTCTGAGGAGCATCCAGATTGATTTCTAGAGTGGTTGTACCAGTTTGCAATCTTACTAGCAATGGAGTAGTGTTCCTCTTTCTCCACATCCTTTCCAACATGTGTTGCCACCTGAGGTTTTGATCTTAGCCATTCTGATTGGTGCAAGGTAGAATCTCAGGGTAGTTTTGATTTGCATTTCTCTGATCACTGAGGACTTTGCACATTTCTTTAGGTGCTTCTAGCACATTCGAGATTCCTCTGCTGTGGATTTTCAGTTTAGTTTTATACCCCACTTTTTGATTGGATTGTTTGGATTTTTTGGTGGTTAGCTTCTTGAGTTCTTTATTTATTTTGGATATTAGCCTTCTATTGGATTGGATGTAGGCTTAGTGAAGATTTTTTTCCCAATCTGTAGGTTGCTGATTTGTCTTATTGATTATGTATGTTCTTTGCCTTACAGAAGCTTTCTGGTTTCATGAGGTCTCATTTATCAATTCTTGGTCTTAGAGCATGAACCATTGGAGTTCTGCTTAGGAAACTTTCCCCTGTGCCAATGAGTTCAAAGCTCTTTCCCACTTTGTCTTCTATTAGATTGAGTGTATCTGGTTTTATGTTGAGGTCCTTGATCCACTTGGACTTGAGCTTTGTGCAAGGTGACAAATATGGGTCTATTTTCATTTTTCTACTTCAGATAGCCAGTTAGAGCAGGACCATTTGTGGAAGATGCTTTCTTTCTTCCATTGTATATTTTTGGCATCTTTGTCAAAAATTAAGTGTGTTTAATTGTGTGGTTTTATTTCTGGGTCTTCAATTCTATTCCATTGGTCAACTTGTCTGTCTCTGTACCAATACCGTACAGTTTTTAATCACTATTTCTCTGTAGCAAAGCTTAAGGTCAGGGATGGTGATTCCCCCAGCAACTGCAAATTTTATTGCTATGAATTGTTTTTGCTTTTCTGGGTTTTTTGCCTTTCCAGTTGAATTTGAGAATTGCTTTTTCCATGTCTTTGAAGAATTGTGTTGGAATTTTGATGGGGATTGCCTTGAATCTATAGATTGCCTTTGGTAGGATGGCCATTTTTACTATGTTAATTCTGCCAATCCATGAACATGGGAGAACTTTCCATTTTCTGAGATCTTCTTCGATTTCTTTCTTGAGAGACTTGAAGTTCTTGTCATATAGATCCTTCGTTTGTTTGGTTAGAGTTACCCCAAGATGTTTTATATTATTTGTGGATATTGCGAAGAGAGTTGTTTCCCTAATTTATTTCTCAGCTTGTTTATTATTTGTATGAAGGACAGCTATTAATTCATTTGAGTTAATTTTATATCTGGCCACTTTGCTGAAGATATTTATCAACTGGAGAAGTTCTCTCGTAGAATTTTTGGGGTTGCTTATATATACTATCATATCATCTGCAAATAGTGATACCTTTATTTCTTCTTTGGCAATGTGTATCCTCTTGATCTCTTTTTGTTGTCTTCTTGTTCTATCTAGCACTTCAAGTACTATATTGAATAGATATGGGGAGAGTGGACATCCTTGTCTTCTCCCCGATTTTAGTGGGATTGCTTCAAGTATTTCTTTATTTAATTTGATATTGGTTGTTGTTTTTGCAGTCAATTGCTTTTATTATGTTTAGGTATGGGCCTTGAATTTCTGATCTCTCCAATACTTTTAAAATGAAGGAGTATTTTATTTTGTCAAATGCTTTTTCTGCATCTAAGGAGTCACATGATTTTTCTTTGAGTTTGTTTATATAGTTAATTATGTTAATGGATCTTCATATATTGAACTAACCTTGCATCCTTGGGATGAAGCCTATTTGATCATGGTGAATAAAGGTTTTGATATGTTCTTCAATTTGGAAGAATTTTATTGAGTATTTTTGCATCGATATTCATGAGATTGGTCCAAAATTTTCTTTTTTTGGGTCCTTGAGTGGTTTAGGTAGCAGAGTAATTGTGGCTTCATAGAATGAATTTGGTAGTGTTCCTTCTGTTTCTATTTTATGGAACAGTTTGAGGACTATTGTTATCAGGTTTTCTTTGAAAGTCTGGTGGAAACCAGATATTTTTGGTTTCTGCACTAAATCCATCTGGCTCTGGGCTTTTTTCCCCAAGTTGTGATGTTGTTAATGACTTCTATTTCCTATGGAATATGGACCTGTTTAGATAGTTTACCTGTTCTTGATTTGACTTTGATATGTAGTATCTGTCTAGAAAACTAATCATTTCACCTAGATTTTCCAGTTTTGTTGAGTATAGGCTTTTGTAGTAGGATCTGATGATTTTTTTTTGAAATTTTTCCATTTCTGTTGTTATGTCTCTCCCTTTTCATTTCTGATTTTGTCAATTTGGATGTGCCTCTGGGTCCTTTAGTTAGTTTGGCTAGGGTTTTATCTATCTTGTTGATTCTCTCAAAGAACCAGCTTTTGGTTTTGTTGATTCTTTGTATTTTTCTCTTTGTTTTTATTTGGTTAATTTCAGCCCTGAGTTTGATTATTTCATGTTGTCTGCTCCTTTTGGGTGAGTTTGCTTCTTTTTGTTCTAGAGGTCTAAGGTGTGCTATTAAGTTGCTAGTGTAAGATTTCTCCATCGTATGGACTCCAGTAATGAATAAACACATCTGGGGAAACAAGAGGAAGGTTTTTCTTAGAACAGCTGTCTGCTGTACATATGCAGCTAGGCTTGTGTGTGTCTTAGGGTTTGAGAGGGGTAAAAAATATGCTTTAAAGGAGGTAGGACATAAGCATCTATGTTAATAACATAATGCAGGACAATGAACAGGAAGTAAAATGGATAGCAAATCACCTTTACATGGCCACTCATAAATTGTATAGTAACTCATTTTTACCAAGGAGAAGTAGCATCTAGAAAGACTTCTTGGTAAGGAGTGCCATCCTAAGTTTGACTACTCTTCTACCTACTTCTCTGGCTAACCTACTTATAACTTTAGTTTACAGTGAGCTATTTTTATAAATGGCTTTATTTTCTTATTTAGTTATTTGTCTATATTGTGTTGTGCGTGCATATATGTGTGTGTTAGTATGTTTGAAACTCAAACCAGTAAGTCAAATAGTTAGTTATAAGAGAGTCTGAAATTAGATATTAAAATTTCCCCTAAGACTGTTTACTTAGAAGCTCTGAGTGTACACTGGACAAGTGTGAAAGGTGTTTGACAAGCAAAGAAATGTTTTGGGATCATTTCCTTTTTACATGTTTTCTTGCTGTTGTTGGTTTTGGTGTTCAATTGACTAGCAGTTTTTCAGAAATCAAAATGGATAGGTATAATATAGTTTACCTTCTATGAAGCTTGTGTGATGGGAACTGCATTTACTTAACCACTCAACATAGCAGATAGGAATCAGGACTTATTCCTAATCTCACCAAGTCCCACAATGCTTCTCATGTAAATTTAAGTGTTGAGACCCTATTCTCAAGTCTTATGCCTTTGATATGGTTTCAGGTAAGATTCAGACCTGGTCACAAATCCAAGCAATGCTGAATGGGACTCTCCTGTCTAGTAAAATAAACTTGCAGATGGAAAGCTTGTCCACTAGAGGGCAGAAGTCTTGAGTTGCAAGCTGTGATCTAGTGCAGTAGGCAAGATTCTATCAGATGCTGTTTGCTTTGCCCAGGCTTTGTTCCAAAGCATGGGCATAGAGGGCAATGAAAGACACACTTAATCTCAGGAGCATAGAATAAAAGTTTTACTTTTCCCTTCTTAGCAAAGTTTTTCTTTCCTGAGAAATGTGTTGTAAATCTTGACACCCTTAGAATATGCTGTCTGACTACTGAAGTATTTCCTTGTATCTAATATTGGTTGGAGCAGCAAGGAGAGAGGCAATGTTAGCTCTATTTCCCAACCTCATTATCTTTGTTGACCTAACATACTGGAGGTCTAAGAACCTACCTTGCTAGAGTTGATGAAAATTAAAGCATGAAATAATAGTTCAGGGAAATTGTTCAAGGCACAGAACATCAAACTTGGAAATGATTTTAGAGTGCACATTCTTCATTTTATAGATAATAAAAAAAAGTCTGAGACCAGGAACAGACTTTTTATTAAGTACCCAGCTAATCTAAGCCAAAAATCAGACCTAGAACCATGTCTCATTTTATACACCATTCCACCTTGTTCATCAACCTGAGAAATGTTTGGGTGACCCTGGTTCACAAAGTCTCCAGTGTCTTAATCAGAGATCCTAGATGAAGTGTATCATACAGATATGCTTGACTCTGCATCAATTAATACTATGATTATATCAAGTCAGTTAATCTTCTACTAGATGAAGACCAGTGGGGATTTTGCATGCTGGCACTCATTGGATCTTATTTTTAAGAACACCTTAGAGATGGATGCTTCTTCATTGCTAGTCTTTATACATGGGAAATGTATAGTTTGGAGGTTATTTGATCATGTTGGTTGACTGATGTTGACTAAGCAACCTCATATTGATTTAGTTGATGAACTAAATCAGGTGATCAGGTATGGACCAGGGTTGGGTGTCTAGGTTTTCTGCCCTTTTCAATCTGATGATAATGAACCACTGATGGGTTCTAAAATTAGATGTTAGAATAGGAATTACAGCAAATAATACAAGGCTTATTCAGCTTGCAGTGAAATGGCATAAGGGATGGTTTCAAGTACAACTGATGTTTTGAGTTGAGAGTAGGTAGGTGTGGTTCCATTGTGTGATGAACTCTCGGGACTGCTAAGCACTTCAAACCCCTTTCTAACTCCTCAGCTAATATAGGCTAGGCAATTCCTTGGTTAATTGGCCTAAACTCCTCTCTCTAACCCTGTCATGCCCTTTTCACATAGATGTGCCCTGTACCTTTAAGGCATCCCAGTATTGTAGTTAGAGAGAGACCTTCTTTGGAAGCCAATTTGAACATGCCCCTCCCTGGATTGAAATTCCTCATCAGCTCAAGTATTTTCACACAGGCATCTGTTTGGGTTGCAGAGTGGGAAATTCCATCTATGGACACAGTGTGCCTTTCTCCTCTTCCCCTCTTCATTTGCTTCCCCACATGGGAYACTCCCTCTCTGACTTGTCTTCACTTGTTAAAGTTAAATTAGTCTTTGTTTGAAGAGATTGGTTTTTCCCCCCAGTGGGCTGAATTTCATCAAAAAAGGAGGTAGGTATTTTAAGTTGCACGCAGCAAATTTAAATATTCTAAAATATTCCACCTCCAAGAAAAACATAATATATAATAAAATCTGGGCTGAACAGTCAGTAGGCTCCTGATGTGGCTTGACCTAAATTCTGTGCTCCCTGGGGAGCAATGTAAGCATTTTGCAACCTCCTCTCACACCGTGGTCCCTATGACATTCGGCTCCAAATGCTTATATATTCCTTCTCCTTTTTTAATTGTTAGTAATTTTATACATGACAGTTACTAAAAAAGGTGAGGGCTAAGGGATGGAGGGATAGAGTGTCCTATTTAAATGACAAATGCAAGTCTGTTAGCACAAATGTGCTCTTTATCTTTATTGAGCATTTTAGCTAAAACTTTAAGGCAGGTGCTATCCAGAAACAAAGATTGCTTTTAAAGTCTTGGAAACCCAGGCTTCATTCCATATCAGACACCTTATAAATGACCCTTGCAGGATCATTCAGAAATATTTTCAGCCCATATCAAATCTTTGCCTCCAAAAGCATGCGTTAAAGATGGTGAGGGGGGGGGTGGATTTTTCTCATTTTCCCACAGGGAACAGAAATCTGCAGCAGATTTGGTAAATCATTCGCCAGTCCTGGTGTTGATGAATGAGATACTCATTCTGTAGCGCTAGTGCTCAGATGCTTTATTAGGACTTATGAACAGAGGTACTCAGATGATGGAGTCCTATTGATCATCCAATTGCATAAACAGTTTCAGGGAAACTGACTCGTGAATAGAATGTACACATGGCATCTGTATGGTGCTGTAGAAACATGTGTATGTCAATGCTCGGGCTGAGGAGAGCAAGAGAAATATATTAGATGACAATAGGAGCTCCTGCTAGCTCCAGGAGCTAGCAACTGGAGAAGATGCTACTGGTCCTGATAGAGACCAAAAAGTGAAGGAGACAAAGGTGTTGCTCAAGAAGTGGAGAGCTATGGTAAAAAAAACCTGGTGTATGCAGTAGTCTGGAGTTGTTGAAGTGCAGAGTTCCAAGGAATTCTATGTAAGGGTATATTTTAGACCAGAAACTGCTGATGTATATGACAAATGTGACCAATTAGGTATACAAACAGTAACTTTTCTGATACTTTCTGCATATGCTCTTTTAAATATTCTTTGTGAGTTTCTGCTCATTAAATATTAATATCATTTAAATTCATGGTATTTTACTGTCAGGTTATAAAATATATCATTGTAAATGCATCCATGATATGGGTGACAGAAATGAGAGAAATCTCTGTTTGTTATCTTGATGGGATACTGGATATTTACTTACATATTTATGTATTTATCAGGATTGAATGGAAGAAGAAATTTGGAGGGAAAGAAAGCCCATTGAAACTTAAACATCACATTGATTTGTGCCTACTTTCATTTTCAATGACGATGTGCCAAACCCAAAGGGCTTCTTTGTGGTAGAGATCTTCATCTCGGAACCCCAATGCTAGGGAGCCAGACAACTCTGTCAATCAGTTCTGGAAGCAAGGCAGTACTGAAGCTTCCTAAAGGTGGATGTATTTCACATCCAAGCAGAGAAGGACACACATTTTTTCAGAATCTTGGTTAAAGATCACAACCCAAGCCACCCATTCTGTTATTTGAAGCTAGGAGAATAATAAAAATATAAAGTTTAGATGTCTGCCAAGTGAAATCATGCTTAAAATTTCTTTTGGCATTTGGTATTAGCTTGCCAAAGACAGTTGACCATTGACTTGGAGAGTTAAGGTGAAGTCAAGTCCTATTATCAGGATGCTTGACCTTGGATCTAACCATGTTGTTCAAATAGTTCCCTATTTGCTATTAATTACTATGACAAGATTTCATGCTACTGATTGTTGACTATTCTGTGAAAACATTTTGTAAACCCCAGAAGCATGTATGCACTCTAGAAATGCATGCCACCTATCTTTATTTACATTTTAACAGATAATTGATCATTTTTGCAAAAACTGGAGAAACAGTACTGACCTGCAGCGGATGCTTCAGGCTGTGTGGATGTGTACATAAARCAAATGTTCTGTCTTTGATTTTCATTTTAGTATCAAAATAGATGATGACCAAATAACAAAGCAAATTACTTCCCAGTTTATCTCAATCTATTTTTGCACTGACAGAAATAACGCTCTTAGCTGTGTCATGATTTGGCTATTTTGGTAACCTCTAAGCACACATTAAATCTTCTGTATTTCAGTCCAATTGATGTTGCAAAGATCAGTGATTATTTTGGTTAAAAAATGAATTGAGTGTGACTTAGAGTTCTCACTCTCTACTTGATGCTATAGAATAATGGGGCTATCTTTTTATGGACGCTCATGGAATCAAAATGTAGATAAGAATAATTAGGATAATCTGTAATCAACTTCAATCATGAATTCAATGGAGGCTTAATCACCTTGAGTCACGTTAGTGCCACATGGCTCCTGGCTTATAATTTGCTTCTCTAGGGTTCTGGGAATGTCAGATGATGGCAATACAGAACTTCCTTCTAAGTGATGGAGTCTAGTGAATGCCAAGAAGGTGCAGAGTGAGGCATCTTTGTAGGGTCATGTCACTCACACCCCTGACTCAGGCCTTTTAGAATTTCTGAGCCCTACTGCCAAACTTATCCCTGTGAGCAATTTGGTGGCTGAGCAGTGACATTTCTATTCAAACAAACTGTCAGTGAAGCCAAAATAATTGAGTGGCCTTTGCTCTTTGGAACATGTAATAAAAAACAAGTAATCTGGAGATTTTTTCTTCCTGCCTTTTAGACTTATAATTGTGATGTCCTAAGATAAACAGGGATTCAAGGGAGAGGAAGTTATCTTAGATTTGGGTGCCCAGTAGCATCATTGATGAATTAATTGATCAGTATGTCTACACATGTATAAATAGATACTGTATTCTTTTGGTATTGCACAAAAAGATAAGCATAGAAAATATTTTTTTTCTTTTTTTTATTGGATATATTCATTTACATTTCATTTCCCTTTTTCCTGGTTTCCCTGCCCCCCCAATGTCCCATATGTCTTTTTACCTCTCCTCCCCCCCATCCCCCTATTCACCCCTTCCCACATCCCTGTTTTTGTATTCTCCTACACTGCTGCAATGGGTCTTTCCAGAACCTGGGTCCACTCTTTCCTTCTTGTCGGACAGCATTTGGTAGGTGGATTGTGTCTTTGGTGTTCCAAGATTCTAGRTTAATATCCACTTATCAGTGAGTGCATGCCTTGGGTATTCTTTTGAGACTGGGTTACTTCACTCAGTATGATGCTCTCCAGCTCCGTCAATATCTCCTAAGTAAATGACATCATCAGGGTGAGCTTCCTACATCACTCTTTTAACTACTAGCCTATGGTACAATCTAATTAGTTAAAAATTAATCATAATCTGGTTATTTCTTAACTTGTGGCAGACAAACTAGAAGAGTTATGAGAATTGATGAAGAAGATGGTTTTGCAACAGTTCGCTGATTCATTTTGCTGCATAAGTGCAGAATAATTGTATACACAGCTTTCTCTGGAAGATAGTCTGAAAGGGTAGAAGTTTTGTGTTTCTCCATACACCTGATCACTTCCCTAAAACGTAAGTTTGAATCAAAGATGTGTCTGTGGAAAACAGGCATGCCTTAGTTGGAGGTTATAAAACAAGATTCAGCTCTGATTTTCTTGCATCTACAGGCTCATTAGGCATGCCCTTCTATATATCGGGGTGCTTGCTCCCATGCTCCTTTCAGAGAAGCTTCCTTTTGTTCTCATATAGCCACCCTGAATTTGGTTTGGTTTCATGTGTGCTGAGGTTGGACTTAACAGATACTTGTGGCCACACTGGAACCACTTTGAAATTAAGCACGTTCTACTGACCTAAATCATGGCTATTATGCACTGCTTCAGTTAGTGTTTTACTGCTATGAACACACACCATGACTAAGGCAAGTCTTATAAAGGAAAGCATTTAACTGGGGCTGGCTTACAGTTTCAGAGGTTCAGACCAATATCATCAAAATGGGAGCATGGCAGCATCTAGACAGGAATGGTGCAGGCAGAGCTGAGAGTCCTACATCTTCATCTGAAGGCTGCTAGTGGAAGACTGACTTCCAGGCAGCTAGGGTGAGGGTCTCAAGCTCATGCCCAAAGCGACATACCTACTCCAACAAGGCCACACCTCCTAATAGTGTCAGTCCCTGGAGAGAGCATATACAAACTATCAATCACATGGACAAAGTTGGTATTATATTTAGGATTATTCTTGCAATTTCATTTTATCTGAGAGATAAAATGATAGTTACAGTGAATAGTAGGTATCGAAAGTTCTAGTGATTCTTCCTTGATGGGCTCCGCTCTCAGCGGTACAGTCACTCATTCTGTAGTCATAGGTTTTGTGGTCCCTAAGTATTCTGACTGTAGCTGATCTTATTGGTTCACTCTCATGTGTATAGGTTAAATTGGCACGGATATCTTCATAAATGAGATGTTCCTTGTCTTAGGGTCTTGGGATTGTTGCTACAAAACATCAAAGTTTGGGCACGTAATATGAGAAAGAGGTTTATTAGTTTAAAGTCTGGATACCTAACAGCATGGGACCAGCATCGTTATCTGGAGAGTGTCATGGTAGAAAGCACCATATATCATAAATATGTATCTTGCAGAGAGATCATATGGAAAGTGAGAGCGAGATCGAGGTTGAGAGAGAGAACAGGAGAGTGGATAGGCTCCTTGTAACAATTCACTCATATGAGAACTGATTCACTTTCATAAAACCTAGCCTACTATGAGCGACTAGCTTGAATCATTTCAGGAGGTCAGTAATGACTCAATCTTCCACTTGGCTCTATCTCTTGCAGGTCTCATTCTCACAGTTTCATCTCAGAGACCAGTGGAAATTGTGTGATTTCCAGATTCTTGCTTCCCAAGCAAAAAATGGGCCAGGAATAGATAGATGGATAGTTGTAGAATCCGAGACAGTTACTAAGAAGGAAAGAAAGCTCCTCCAAGGGAGGAAGTGGCTCAAAGCTGGAGCAAGGTCTGAAGCGTCATGCTGCCCATGCTGAGGGAACCCGGGCCTCTCTGTGTCATCTGTAGTGTGCAGCTTTCGCCATTTTCTCCTTTTCAGAATGTCTTTCATGGAAGTGGTCTCTAGTCTTCCTGATGGCAAAGGGGATCCTTCATGTGCTCATTTGACCTCATTCTCACCCTGCTTCCCTGCCATACCATCAACTTCAAGTACCATTACACCAAGGTTCATGTATTCATCATGTGGGCATTTAGAGTCAGGATCCAAATTACTGCATCCATCTCCAGCAGATCGATTACAAGTCCTCATGAGTGGTGAACAACACTTGTTTTGCCCAGGTCCAAAAATCTGACAAACAGTCTTTAGAGATTAATTTTCTTAGTGTCCTATTTTGTATACCTCTCTCTCTCTCTCTCTCTCTCTCTCTCTCTCTCTCTCTCTCTCTCNTCTCTCTCTCTCTCTCTCTCTCTCTCTCTCTCTCTCTCTCTCTCCTCAGAGGAAATGTTTCCCCATTTCTTACATTCCCCCCACTAAAGTAACTCAATATTTTGTCATGTAGACCACATAGAGTAACAGTTCTAGATAATTCTTGGTTAAAATTCCATTTTCAGCTTGCCTGTTGAGCCTGAGTAGTAATAGGGCACTTCCATTACAGATCTGTGTTTCTCAAAGTGATATAATACTATGAATCACTTTGGGAACTTATGGAAAGGCAGACTCTGATTCAACCAGTCAGGATTGGAGTTTTTAGACTTTGCGTTTTCATCAGGTTAATATCCAGATTAGCATCCAAGCTAACTCTAATCACAGTGCTGATGAGGTCCAGGCTGAGGATGGTAATTTGTCTAGCCAAGACAACCCAGCCTCACTAGCTTCCAGGATAATGTTTATATCCTGACCTTTCTATTGCTCCGTATTCAATAATTTGCATTTTAAAAGCAGTCATTTATTATTGCTCTTGTCCCTGTAACCTGCAGGCTGCCCCTTTGATACACACCTTATCATCATTATCACTCTCTTTAATCATGGTGGAAGAGAAGTAGGAATGTCAACAGGCTGCCATGTCAGCGTGCTTTTATCTCTACACTCTTTTCTCCCCTTGCTTTCTAATCTTGCCCAGACATTTTCACTGTGCTTTATGTAGGTATTCAATTGTCATTTAAGAACTGATAGGGTAACTGTGGTAGATTCTCAATAACTGTTTCCACAGATTGAAGCATCCTCACTGCATGGACCTTCTGCCTGGTTTTCCTGAACTCTGGGTGTTCCCAAGAACAGGGCCTTCGTTATTTGTCCTGGCTTTGAGGGCCTCTCATTCCCTATGCTGCAGCACCTGGTTGGACTGTGGCTTGCTCATTCTACTCTCCAACTGACCTTCCTACCCCCAACCCCTGCAAAGAAGCCATTGTCATTTGAAATTCATGGTACTGCTTCATGCTGTTTTCCATCAGTTTCTGGGTTTTTTATTGAAATCAGAATAGGACTTACTATTGTTTCTGCAGGCATTGCCATGTATGAGGGTGACACAACCCATTTACCAGCTTCAAAGATAGTAGACTTCTTAATGTTAACAACCTTCACTACATTCTGCCTTAGACCTCTGTTCACATCATGTCTAATTCCACAGTATGAACTTAAGAACTGTGAAAGCCTATCTTTATGGACTAGAAAATGAAGACATTCACATAATCTGACCCACACATATTTAACAACTGAAAATGGTCTTCCAGGCTTTTTTGTAAGTAGAATTCAGCTTAAATTGAAAAGTGCTAGATTTGCAATATAGCATAGTATTTTGTATATACATTTCAATCTCATTTTATTTAATGTAACAATATATTTACATATTAACACAACAGGTTCATCTCTTCAAACAGTTTTCTAATATTCCACTTTATATATGAATTATGATTCATTTGATTCATTCTCTGTGAAAAGACATTTAAATTGTTTGCAGTATTGGAAGATACTGAAGCATTTTGTGTTGATCCTTTAATATTTCCCCCTTACTTATTATATAATGTCTTTCTAGAAGTTAAAGACTGGATCAAAATATGTATATTAGATCATGTTTTTAGAAAATTGAAACACATATTTGTCCCACAATATGGCTACCTACCCCATTACCAATACCTGTATTTATCATCTCAAGTTTAACAATATGTTAAATAGATCAGAAGTCTATTGTACTTGAATTCATTTAAATATTGATGGAAATTCAAATATATATTTTATACATGGAGATGTTTGAACAAAACATCAATGTTTACCTAAGCAATATTGGGAAAATGTTTGGATTTTGGGTCTCTCGCCTCATGCTTTAGGAATTTAATTTCTTTGACAGGTAATTCCAGCTCCTGGAATTTTTAATGCAAAAGGAAATAATGTGTAGGATACACTAAAGCTGTCATAACTGATGCTTTTATGATATAGCAGATTCAGAAGGATATTTTGGAGCAAAATTTCTCCATGTGTATTGCACATAATCTTTTTTTCTGTACATTGCTCCAAATATACATGGTGCGTAACTCTTTTCACTCTCTGCTTCTTTCCAACACTGCACTGAGAATTATACTTTAATTAGATTGAGTCAACATTTAATTTTCACTTGCTTTAACTACTGTGTTCAATGAAGCAGAGAACCCATTCTTCTCAAAAATACAGGGAAACACAAATACAGCAAGTACATGCCCCTCAGATGTGACTGTGCACCTTGGGATATACACCAACTTGCAGCCTAAAGCACATGGCCTAGCTGGGCACAGAGATTCATGTGAACAGCCTACCTTTCCCCATGAGATCACCTTTCATTTCTCTTATCCTCTTATTGTTTCACTATCGTTGATCGTTGTTCATTTATCCTTCTCTTTTGTCTTAGGCCGCCACTTTATTTCCCATTCCTCAGAGATCACCTGAGGCTTGAGCTTGAAGATTCCCTCTATTTGAGTTTTTGCTTTCTCCCTCAATTCTCTTCAACCCCCCCCCACTCCCTTTAATTCTTCACAGAGGTGATTTGCCCTCTGAATCTCTGAAGCAAACTGTAAAACTGCCTTCCCTTAAATTACATCCTTTGTTAAGGATGTGAATGAGGAAGCCAGACATTCTACTGTGAGAAGCATTTGAAAGGGTTGTCCTCCAGAGCTGCCTCATTATAGTCAAGTAAGTATTAAATCTCCTGTTTTAATGTCAAGGTCCTTCGTATTATTCTAGGCTAATTTTCATGCTTTTCCTCATCAGGAATAGTATATTCCAGTCTGGGTGGTTTCTTATCACGACCAATAGACTTTACTTTCTACTTTCTATGTCTGTGTCATCTCATGGGCAGTGACTCTCTTGCCTATCCACTCCATTCCTACCTATGTCTTATTGTCTATCGCTTCAAATATTTTCCATCAATAGAGTTGGGTCAAATTCCACTTTTCCAAGTCTTCAGTCAGTGACTTCTACTTCCAAGGAAACATCTGTACAATTTGTAATTTTTAATTAAATTAATTTATTTTTTACTTGTTCACTTTATATCCTGTTCACTGCCCTCCTCCTGGCCATCCCTCTCCCATAATCCTTCCCCCCAATCCCTTCTCTTCTCCTCTGAATGGGTGGGAGCCTCCATGGGTATTCCCCCAATATGGTACATCTAGTCTTTCCAAGACTAGATGCTTCCTCTCCCATTGAGGCCAAACAAAGCAGCCCAGCTAGAAGAACATATCCCACACGCAGGCACCAGCTTTTGGGATATCCCAGTTCCAGCTGTTCGGGACCCACATGAAGACCAAGCTTCAGGTTTGCCTAGGTCCAGGTGTGTATGTTCTTTGGTTGGTAGTTCAGACTCTGAAAACTCCAAGGGTCCAGGTTAGTCGATTCTGTTGGCCTTCCTGTGGAGTTCCTATCCCTTTTGGGGCTGCAATACTACCTACTATTCTTCTATTAGAGACCCAAAGTTCCATCTACTCTTTGGCTGTGGGTGTCTGTATCTGTATGAGTATCTTGCTGGGTGAAGCCTCCCAGGGGACAACATGCTCCTGTATGTAAGCTTAGCAGAGTATAATCAATAGTATTGATTGAGATTGGTGCTTGTCCATGAGATCAGTCCCAAGCTGGACTGGCTATTGGTTGGACATTTCTTCAGTCTCTGCTCCATCCCCCATACCTGCATTTCTTATAGACAGGATAAGTTTTGGGTTGAGAGTTTTGTGGGTGGGTTGATGTCTCCATTGCTTCATGGGAGTTCCTGTCTGGCTATAGGAGGTAGCCTCAGGTTCCATATCCACAATGTAGTGAGTCACAGCTAAGGACACCCCCATTGATTCTAGGTCACCTCCCTAATCCCAGATCTCTGCCTCATCCTGGAGATTACCCCCACCTCCTCACCCCTGACTGTTACAAATTTACATTCATTTTTGTGGCCATCTAGCCATCTCTCTTGTCGTTCCCCATACCTGATCTTCCCCACACCTTGAACTCTGCATTCCCCTTTTCAGACTCCATCCCTTAAAGTTCCCTCCCTCCATCTACCTCTTATGACTATTATATTCCCCTTTCTAAGTGAAATTCAAGCTTCCTCACTGGGACCTTCCTTCTTGTTTAGCTTCTTTGGGTCTGTGGAGTATAGCAGGAAACTTGTATTTTATGGCTAATATCCACTTATAATTGAGTACATACCCTACATGAACTTTTGGAACTTGGGTACCACATTCAGAATGATATTCTCAAGGTCCATCCATTTGCCTGTAAAATCCATGATGTCTTTGTTTTTAATAGCTGAGCAGTATTCCACTGTGTAGAGGTGCCTCATTTTCTTTATCCATTCTTCAGTTGAGAGACATCTAGATCATTTCCATTTTCTGGCTATTATGGATAAATCACAATTTGTTAATTTAATGACCCCAGTGACAGGTCACTTACACATCAGGAGATAATTTAGACCATTATGAACTATCAGAGAAATCCAGTTTCTGTGCCTTCAGGTATTTCTGCCTATATAACTTAGACACATCAACTCTAATTTTTAAATGTAACACCCTGCCTCTGTTTTCCTTATGTATTATAATGCCTCAAGCATTTGGAAATGTCTGTGATGTTCTTTCATGTTTTGACTCCATGTACTGGGGGAATCTCTTGTGTCCCTTCTCAAGTAGTATCCTTATCATTCATCCTTCATAATTGAACCTGACAATTCTGATGTGGTCTGATGAGTTCAGAACATCATGAGGCTGTTATAATATTCTGGAATCCATTCTCTTTGTGTAGTCAAGTCATGTGAAATTTCAGCAATCATTTCATGATCTTGCTTACTCACACAATTAATTATACATCTTTGTCACTTCAAGTGTCATCAGTTCCTCCTGTCTGATGCCAGTAAAGCACTGATCTGTCTGCTTTATGTCACTATTGATCAGCTTTTGTTTTCTAGAGTTTTATATAAATGAAATTATGAGTGTTTGTAGTCTATCACAAGGGGGATTTATCATCTGCAGATGTTTGTTTCTTAGAGGAAGTCAGGTTTACAAAGACTGTGCTGATGCAATTAACTTTTAAGGCCTAAATTCAAAAGATTTTGCTTTCTAAATTTACCTTGTTTTCAGCCCAGTATTCCTGAATGTCAGAATGATTTGGAATAAACAATCTGATACCTATAGTGTATGCTTGCTGTTCTTTTGAGTGGAGAGCCTTCTAAAGGTTTGATAATCATATATTAATGCATTATTTCAGAACATAAAATCATAAAATATTAATTTTTCAAAGCTTAAATTGTGCATAAAATAGCCGATTAGAAGAGCTAAGGATGATAGCATATAGCTATGCTGGCAGTGCTGGCACAATAGTTAAAAACCTGCTTTTTCTTCCCTTAAACTATAGCCCTTTACCTGGCCCAAAATACTATGGCTAGTTTTATTCCTGACTATAACGCTGACATGTTTTCCTAAAGTTCATATATGTCCTTTTTTCCCCCTAATTGCACTGTTCTTTTCAGACACCCTCTGTGTGTGCATGCATTGTTATTATTTTAAAATATAATTCCCATGGAAAAATTTATACATTGTATACAAGATGGGATTTAACAAATTTAAATTTTTATATATTAACCTTTTTAAACAAGATGAATACTTTGATTCCTATAAAGACTTCCTATGTCCTTTTCAGTCAATTTCCTCCAGACTCAGTCACCAGGAAGCTAGTTATCTACTTTTTGCTTTCATAAATTTGTATAGATTTTCTAGAGTTTCATATCAATGACATCATATAGTATTTATTCTTAGTTATTAAATATTTATTTTAATGTTTGTGTGTGTGTATGTAGGCAAGTATATGTGAATCTAGGATCTCTCTGGAGTTAGAGTTAGAAGTGTGTGACTCATGTATTTGCTTGTATCTGATTTCTCAAATGGCTTTAAGATGTATCCATGAAGTTATAAATGCTTTTTCCTCCCAATAGTTCTTGTGCTTTTATTACTTTTTGTTATTGATTCACTACATGAATTTAGTTTTCACTTATTCATGCTGATTTGAGCTGTTCTCAGTTCTAAGATTTTGTGTATCAAGTGTCTGTGAGCACTGGTGTGTGCCATAGTCTCATTTTTGAATGATTACCATAATTCTATGTGTTGATGACTTGGTCCCCAGTCTGTGTTGCTACTGAGAAGTGGTGAAGTCTTTAGAAGGGAGGTTCTAGTAGAAGGGAGTTAGGTTGTCAGCATTTTCTTGCTCTTTTGCTCCTTAGCCGTTTTAGTGTTCTAGTGCTCTAAAGAGACAATTGAAAGTCCATTCAATAGGAGCTTGCTTACATTTCAGAGGTTTAGTACATTATCAGGTACTAACATGGTGGCATGCAGGCAGACATTGTAGCTGAGAGTTCTACATCTGGACCTGCAGGAATCAAAAAAGAGAGACTGGGACTGGCTTGGGCTTTTGAAATCTTAAAGCCCACACCCAGTGACACACTTCCTCCAATAAGGCCACACCTCCTAATCCCTAGTACTACTCTCTGATGACCAATCATTCAAATATATGAGCCTATGTGGGCGGGGGAAGGGCAAGGTGTCATTTTTATTCAAAACACCACATAGCCATCACAAAATGATCAGAATCTTCCTGCTATATGCTTCCACTGTGACAGACTGTGCTGCTCAGAAACAAGAGTCGAGGACTGAAATCTCCAAAATCATGAGCTCAAATAAGTGTGTGCTTTTTAAATGTTGACTATCTTATGATTTTATTACAGTGAGAGAATGTTGACTAAAAAATATACCTGCTTTATGGATGCAGGTTTTCTTCTTTCTCAGATATGTGCCCAATATGGGAGAAATGAGTTACATGTTTAATTTCATTAAAAGAAAGCAAAACAACCCCAAATTTCCCAAGGTCTCTATTTTAGTGAATCCTTCATGCTTCAGCCCTGTCAGTAGTGTGTGATTTCCACGTACTGGTTTTCCATGTCACTGTTCTGGGGATATATAGTAGCTCCTGGGAACTCATTCTCTCTTTTTTCTTTATTTATTGTTTTATCTTCCCCAATTGGTTCTTTTCCTTTTCCCCAGCTAGCTGGGCTTTGTCTCTAAAATAATTTCTTGTAGTATGTCATTAACCTTCTTGGCCTTTTAGATTATGAAATTCTCTGTTGAACTTATCCAATTAAAAAAAAAATGTCTTCTCCAAGGGTCTCATTTTGCTATTGGCAATAATATTTGAAACCCAGAGAGTTTTGAAAATGTAAGTAAATATATTTACTGCATGAGGGAGACAGTGTGATGACCAAAAAGGAATTGAAAATGCCATTCAGCTTTCTCCATGGCATAGTCTCCCATACAGTATAAAGCAGTGAGTAGCATGCTCGATTTTGACATTTGCACAGATGTATGTTATGCACTTTGATAACAGTAACTCTCTATTACGCTCTTACATCTCCCCCACCTCCTACTGTTCTCGTTTCTTTTTCTAGATTTTTTTCTAATGTACTTACATGCATTTAAGGAAAAAAAATCTAGATTCTGTGTATGAGAGAAAACATGCATTTTCCCTTTGAGTCTGGTTTATTTTGCTTAAAATGATGATCTCCAGTTCTATGTACTTTTATGTAAATGACATGTTTTTGTAATTCTTTATGACTGACTATAACATTATATATATGTATATATATGTATGTATATATATATATGTCACATTGTGTTATGTTTATAAATGGAAATATACACAGATACAATATCTTGGCTACTGAGAATAGTGCCACAGTGTACAGGGATGTGCAGGTGACACTGAGGTAGGTACCCTCATCTCCATTGAGGGAGATTCAGGAGTATTGTATCTAGTTCCTAGAATAGGTCTACTATTCCATTTGTTGGAAGCCCCATGTTAGTTTCCACAGTGGCTGAACTAAGTTACTTCCCTTGCAGTAGTGTGATCTATTATTCTCATCAACATTTCTTGTAGCTCGATATCTTGGCAATAGTTATGTTTTACTGGAGTGAGAAAGAATCTCAATGCAATTTTGATTTACATTTCCCTGATGAGGAATGATGTTGAACGTTTTAAGAAATCAATTTTTTAAAGAGACAATTGGAAGTCTCTGTTGCATAAATATTCATGTATTGAAGCAAAAGAAGCCAACAAAGTTGAATTTAGAAAGATCTCTCCTATGGTTTGGTGGGTCTGTTGTGTTGAATTTGTTGATAAAGTGCAATGTTCTGTGGATATTTTTGGCATCTCATTTTGAGTCCTTCTTTTATTGAAAGGAGTAATTCATCTTGACAGTAAGCACTTCAATGTTATATTTGATCAAATTTAAAAGTATTAGTTTCTTAGACATTTGTGTTTGCTAACTATTTCAACTACTGAAATGATTTGAGATTTGTCATCGGGGAGGGTTTTCAGTATAAGAACACAAAAAGATGATAAGAAGACTGAATAGTCAGGACAATGGGACCAAATAAGAGCCATATAGCATTGTCTCCTATATCTAAATGCTAATCACATCGTAGGATTGGAGTCTGCCCATCACACGCAATGTAATGTACCACAATTGCACACTACCCTGCCTTGCAGGAAGCAGACCTTAAACTCCTCCAACCCACTTCCTGGCTCATCACCATCCTGGAGCCCTATCACATACCTTATAATCTTGCATTAATATTTCATCTTTGTTATCTAGAATCTCTAAAATAATATGATGTACACCCATTACTACATTATCAATGCTTAAATAATTAATTTATAAGGATGAAGAGACAAATATTAGGCCTTCATTTAGTAGGTTTCAGATGAATTCAATATATCATGATCATCCACCATGATCAAGTTGGCTTCATCCCAGGGACGCAGGGATGGTTCAATATACGGAAATCCATCAATGTAATCCACTACATAAACAAACTCAAAGAAAAAAACCACATGGTCATCTCATTGGATG
>BDUI01000725.1:30055-40209 GCA_002335545.1 Apodemus speciosus | reverse complement strand
ATGTCACTCACTGATAAATGGATATTAGCCCAGAATCTTGGAATACCCAAGATACAATTCACAGACCAAAGGAAGCTGAAGCAAAGGATTGCCTTATTGGTCATCAAAGGAAGGAGAAGCCCTTGGTCCTGAGAAGGCTGGATGCCCCAGTGTGTGGGAATGTCAGGACAAGGAAGAGGGAGTGGGTGGGTTGGTGAGTATGGTAGGGTTGATGGGATAAGTTGTTTTTGGAGGGGAAACCAGAAAAGCAGACAACATTTGAAATGTAAATTAAGAAAATATCTAATAAAAGATAAAATAAAAAGAAAGTATTTAATAAAAAAAGAAAGTTATAACCATCTCCAAAACAATAATAATAATATAATGATAATAATAATAGTAATAATAATAATAATAATAATAATAATAATAATAATAATAATAATACATATCAGGTGCTGCTGTGATAGAATGTATAATATATGGTTTTGGCCTAAAGAGGTACTTTAGTTGGGTTCTCTGAGAAGTGAGACCAAATAGTATATTAATATAGACAAAAAGAAGTATATAATAATTTAAGGATTTAGTTCACTTCATAGGTTGATAGCCAAATCAAAAATCTTCAATTTGGGCTTTTTGGCTAGAGAATCAGGGAAGAGTCTAGGCTGCAGTTCAAGGCCAAAGACTCTCAGGCTGAAAACACAGAAGGGAATCAGCATTACAGATGAGGTCTGAAGATCAATCCTCTTCTGCCAGAATCCGTCTTGCTCAGGAGGTCTGGCTTTTCTTCCAGTCGGGCTTTGGATGGGTTGAAAGATAGCATCCATACTATGGAGGGCAATCTGCTCTTTCAGAAGTAAGCTAATCTACACACTAACCTTGCCTAAGTATATCACTAGAGAAACACCCAAAACAACCTAGACTGTAGTATGTAGGGACCTGGCCAGCATTTGTCATTAATGCAGAAAACTATCCATCACTAGAAACTTACCTTTTGGGCTTTGCAGGTTAAATTTTTTACCCATTTAAAACATTTGATTTGCATGACTGTAACAGCCACAGCAATGTGACCTGTGTGTTTAGGTTCAGATTCCTTTGTCCAACAATGAGAATGCAAAGTGTAAATCCATAGTATGTATATGTCTGTTCATGTAGACACCATGCCCAAGTGTTCGACACCTAGCAGCCACTTGCTAAATGTTTTGTGCATTAAGCCTTCAGGTAGGTGCTACCACTCTTGCTTCTTTGAGGAGTAAGCAGTGTGAGAGTATTAGATCATTCTGCTAAGGAAGATGAATTAAGTGGCAAAGCCCTCAGTTCCATATTACAGAATAGCTGGGAACTTGGGACTTTGTCTGCTTCAGCTTGTCCTGATTTATCACAGTGAAAACAATGGAAAAGTGATAAAATTTAAAATTAATTAACATGGTCCACAGATACTGGAATGTTTGAAGAAAATACTTCAGTGGCCTGGTGATGATGTAATAGCTTTTCTTCATGTGACCTGAGCACAGGATCTGTCTTAGCATTCTTCTGTGGTTCTCATCTGATTAATATGATGATCATGGCCAACACTTCTTGAATAGCTGTGTATATGCTACATAAATGTTTGCAGTAAAAGGCATGTCAAAAAGGGGAAATAAAAAGCAAAATGATTCTCTCATGTTGGCAGAGAACATCTAATTTAGAGATCCACAAAGGCTGCCCAGACAACATCTTGCTGGAATTGTATTAAAGATTCTGCTCTCTATTTGCGCCTATGCATTGATTGGCAAGGAGCAATATTGGAATAGTCCTGTGATTTATTTGTTCTCCTTATCCATTTGTGAAAGGAAACCAGAGCACTAACCATTTGGGGAAGGATTTACATAATTGAATTAAATGATCTTTGTCTTCTTATCCCAGCATGCAGATGCAATAGATAATTTTCCAGATGTCTTTTATTCACTATTTCCTGTCTACTAGTCTCCAGGTACATATTTGAATGGAGAGAGACATTTCATAGGAATGAGGAGTGAACCTAGGTTTATAATGAAGAGTATATTCTTGGATTAGCCACTAATGTCAACTGTTAAGTGGACAGACATTAAAGTGAACAATGCCTGAAATATAGACTTTACTCTTTCTATGTTAGTTGAGTCCTGATTCTCCACTGTGCTCATATGAAAACCTGATTATCCTAGGAAACTCATATTAAACCCATTGCATCTTGCAATCATTTGTTTTAGGGGAAATAGGCTGGGTTCTGAGATGTAAGAATAATTTAGGGCATAGAGCTTCCTATCCTTATGGAAGAACTCAGAGAGAAAACATGTCTATCTTCTCTGACCTGACCCTGTCTAGTCTGAGTGAAGAAGAGAGATGGAACTCTTC
The DNA here is from genome assembly GCA_002335545.1 of Apodemus speciosus. Taxonomy (NCBI): domain Eukaryota; kingdom Metazoa; phylum Chordata; class Mammalia; order Rodentia; family Muridae; genus Apodemus; species Apodemus speciosus. Next base: position 37,857 of record BDUI01000725.1, on the reverse strand, counting down.
TTGTTGCCTACTAATCACCCAGGAATAGTTGCTGTTAGAGAAAACAGGTACTTTATTTGTGGCTTGTAAATGAAGAAGCCCTTGAACTCTTCTGCTCTGTTTTTCTTGATGAGTCAGTTTTCTGTGATTTCCAGCTGGGTGCCTCCATATCTCATGATTGACCCCTTTGAATTCCTCCTGATGTCTGTGTCCTTTCTTTGAAAAATATGATGCTTATTTAGTTGTTTCTTTTTTCTTTCAKTGACCTTATCTTTGAGTATTGGTGAGTCACATGTAGCCTTTTGGAGTAGAAGCATATGTTGTGGAGGATGTGTTGCATGAGAGTCAGACTCGTGCCTCACTGTGGCTTGAGCATTGGGGCTTATGTGTGGAATGCTAGCCACATGTAGATTCCTTTATAGAGAAAACACTGTCACCAGTTTCACTTCTAATACACACACACATACACACACACACATTCACACACACACAGGCATGCATGCACACAAACATGCTTATGTGTATAGCACATGTACACACATACACACATTCATGAACATGTGCACATGCATGCACACACATGTACACATACATGCACACACAAGCATGCACCACACACACAATTATAGGGAAGGAAAATACCTTTCAAGTATCTAAATGCTCAGAACTTATGTMTGAAAAATTAACAATATGTGTTGGAAAGAGAATGAGTGTCAGCGGATTCACATTTTACTGTAAAAATGCAATATGCTCTGAATTTTTTCTTTATTGAAATAGGACCAGGATGGAGGGCCTGACTTTATGTTTATAAACCAAACATAATGATAAATACCATACCAGGTAACTTAACCTTATCATGCCAGTGAGATTTATAGCATGTATAATACGGAGAGTGTGTGGTTTGGATGGGTAGTTTCATATTCAAAGAAAAAAGTTGATCTGATAATACTGCTTGGGACCCCACTGTAGTGCCCACTCCTGCCAAGTTCTTGCACACAAGATTAAATCCCTGATGCAGTGGTTATTAAAGGTCAGATCTTTGGAAAGTAGCTAGATTTAGGGGAGGCTAAGATGAGCTCTTTATGCTAAGGTTTGTACCGTTAAATGAAGAGACAAAGGGGAAATTCATTTCATTTCTTGTCTACAAAGCAAGAACATAGGGATAAAGTGGTTGTCTATATATTGGGAAGAAGGATCCTACAGCAAACCAAACACTGCACCTTCCATATTGGACCCTTTTGCATCAGAATTATAAGAAACAAATGTCCATTGTTTAAAGCAGTGTCTGTGACATTCTACAGTAGTGACTGAAGGAGAATAATATACACACCTAGTTATTCTTCTTAGATTACTGACACTATAAGGATATCAGTAGTAAGAATACAGGTGGAAAGTGATCGGGACATTATTTTGACTACTATCACAAGCAGAAGCCTGGGGAATGGAAAAGATGGGTTCAACATCAAGCTTCCATTTATCTTGTCTGATCAGGGTGCATCTTTGTGGGAACAAGTTCTGGAGTTATGGTGGGTGAGGGAGAATGGCCTTTCTTCTCAGGTTAGTATTTAAGCTGTACATTCTTTCCTTGGGTATTTGTTCTTCTTCTGACATAGAGGAAAGAACCAGGTTACTAGACAGTAGAAAGATGTAACCTCCTGTAGTTATGGGAACTGAGGTCACTTGTGTTAGGCAACAATAATGAAAACAAATGTGTATATTTTTCAGTTCTAGGTTTGTCTTAGCACTTTTCTGTTCCTTTGATAATATTCTATATTCTATGGCCAGTAGTTTAGGGGAGCAAAAGATGTATAGTTTTAGAAAGATAGAATCATCATGGAAGGAAGGATGTGGCAGCAGAAACAGGGAACTCTCTGATCACATTTCTACACACCACAAGAAGGAAATACACACAGAGACACACAAAGACACCCCCCATATATATATATATATATATGTATATATATATGGTGTATATATACACATACATACATACACACAGACAGACACACACAGATACACAGATACACACACAGAGTAGAGGAGGGAGAGAGAGAGGAAGAGACAGAGAAACAAATAGGAAATGAAGAGATGAGATGCTGCACAACCTTACAGCTTGCTTCCATTGAGGTACTACCCAGACCAAGGCTTCACTCCTAAAGGTTTCATAACCCTCCCAGACAAGAGCACCAACAAAGGACCAAATACCTGAAATACAAGGACCAAATATGGTGGACACTTCTCATTCAAGCCACCCCAAGTTCCAAAAACATGAGGCCAGCATCTACTCAGTTCTGGGGAAGGCACCACGAACACACCTTAACATGCTGGAGAAGAAATGAAAAGATGGGGAAGGGGGAAGTTTATTCTTTCACGAACAGCCTGCTGTTGTAGGAACTAATCCACATCCACAAGATTGAACCCAATCCCAAGAGTCAACATCACTGCAACCATGAAAATGGATGAAAATGGAACCTTAAGTCTCGTCCACTAGATGTCTCCTCCTGATGGCCCCATCACCTTCACATGGCAGAACTAGAAATTCATCATAAGGACCTTTGAGGAACACCCTAACTGTGGCATTGTGTGTGTTCATTATTGCAATGCTAACATACAACTGGGAGCCACGTACCAACTGCCATGTGGAGAAGTTGGCTGGTGTGTATCCTCATATTCCTGGAGCACTCAGCCTACCTAATTATCCTCCTCCAATTGCCACGAGTTCCCATTTTCATTCTCGAATTACTTGAAGTGAATAATAAACTATTTTGTCTCTCTAGAATAAGCCTTGTTTTGGAGTTTGAGTTCTATAGCAAAGCCTGTGGGAAGCCACACAGAGAAGTTTATGCCCCAAATGGCCTGTGGTGTTTGAGATCTTCTCCAGCAGTGACAATGCATATGGATAGGTATGTGAATATGCTTCAAAAGGAGAAGGTGTTATGAGCCTAGTGGAGAACAGAGGAGGGTTGGTTCTAAGCACTGAAAGATGGATTTGTCAATGGAAGAGGACAGGTAGAAAATGAAGGTACTCCATAGCTGAGCTTTAGCTCTCTTCTATTCCACTTGTTTGGTTTTTAAATCTCTGTACTGACAAGTATGAAACCACTTGATCATTCCTACAAATTCAGACTAAATTGGATTCATGAGGTAATACAATGTTATTATTAGGGACTGAATCACTCACTCTGAAACCATTATCTGAAGCATTTCAGAAATAAGCATTTAGTGTATGTGCCACGTGTCCTACTTGTACTTGCTTGGTGGAATACAAACATCACCAGGTTATATGGGGCATAAATTAGAACACAGGTCATCTCACATGCACATTTGCAAGTATGAGAAGAGAACCAGGCAAATATTTACCTAAAGACAGGCTCAGGTATAAGTTACATATTCAGAGTGTGGAGTATTGAAGGTAGGAATGCCTCATGTATATAGTATGCAGACATCTATGGAGAACTGCAAAACCAAATCAGATTCCATATTTTCCTTTAATTGTTTGAATCATGGCCTGCATCTGCAGTACCCTGGCAGTTTATGACATAGATGCTAGAGCCCAGAGTTTCTGATTGAAGAGCTTCTGAGAGTCAAAGATAAGAAGACTGGAAGTATCAGGCAGATTCATGAGATGCTGATGTCACTGTCTGTCCACACCCTGAGAGTCACTTTTCTTGTTGTTATTGTTGTTGAGTTAATAGTAGTATTTATTACTGTTTCACATCTGAAACCATACTTGATCATTCTCTCTCTTCTCTCTCTCTCTCTCTCTCTCTCTCTCTCTCTCTCTCTCTCTNTCTGTCTGTCTGTCTCTCTCTCACACACATGTGTTACTGTTAATTTTTATTAATTTCTTTACAATATATTTTTAATATTTTTCCCTCCCTCTCTTCACAGAAGCCACCCACCAAACTTCATATATTTTTTGCTCTTTCACACTATATTTTAAAAAACAAAAATGCAAAAATGACAAGTAAAACAAATGGGCAAAAGACCTTCTGTACCAACTATTGGTAATGTGATTTTTCCTAAAATAAAACTTGACTAAAATTACTCAATTGCACTTAAAATGGTGGTTTTTAACCTTCCCAGAGCTGTGACCCTTTAATACAGTTTCTTATGTTGTGGTGACCCCTCAACCACAAAATTATTTTTGTTACTGCTTTATAACCGCAATTTTGTTACTGTTATGAATCACAATGCAAATATCTGTGTTTACCAATGATCTTAGGGGAGCCCTTAGAGAAGATTATTTAACTCCCAAAGATGTCCCCATCTGTACTTTGAGAACTGCTGCCTAAACTGTTTCATTGTCTTCTTTCTTGAGTCCAGTTGAAACTATAGGAACAGTTATGGTTCCTCTTACCACAGCAGTGCCATACCTCACTTCTCGGTTCAGATTGCATGGATGAACCCTGTCCTTGGAAGACACCACATTCCCCAACGCGGAAGTGTTTTCATTGCTGTAGATACACAGCAGTGAGGAACACACCCCTCCAGAGTTCATGTTCACACTTCTGCTATTGCATCTGTCCTTTGAGACTAGGAAACCTATTTTACCATTTGCTATTTCTTTATCTGTAACRTAGAACTGACAGCATAGATTTTTACATTTTAAGAATATTGAAATGTAAGAGTTTACAGCATGCATGCTTATGAAAGGCACAGCAAGCCGCAGACATTTAAATGTCAGTTGCTATTGGACAATTTCTTTAAAGAAATTTCTCAGCTATCTTTGAATACCAGTTTAGACAGCATTTCTTTTCAGAAGACAGTTTGTTTATACATTACATCAGCTCTGTCTTTCTTTGATAACTTAGGATATTTACTTTGTGTTTCTATAACATAACACAATGGTTCTCTTCACCCATTTATTTTATTGCTCTTATTCATTGAAAGTATTGGTGTTCTGGAAGCCTGGCTATAGTTCCCAGCAGTGTTGATTGAAAAACCTTATTGAAAAGCCAACTGGTAGACAGTAGGCAATGAGTCACCTGCCCTCTATAAGATGGTATGTGCCACTGAGAACAAGACACAACAAAATTCCTGGAAACCAGAGCTGCTTAGAGAAGCTCTTAGCCAGTAGTATCCTCTTTGTTTTTCTAAAACCACAAGCTGACCATTACAAAATTTATCACATTTTCCCCCCAAAAAATCAAATAATGGAAACTAAATAAGAAATATAGAATCAGGAGAAACTGGTGGTTTCTGCCATTGGTTGAAAGAATTTTAAAATATTTGGAGAAGATTTGTTTAGAGAATTTATGTAGTAAAATGCAGAAATCCAATTCTGCAGCTTGATAATATTTTATAAGAAGAACACACCTGTGTAACCAAGAACATGAGACTGAGATCAAGAGATAAATATTTCTTCTATTTCAGAAAAAGGCCTATCTTGACCTGTGAAGTCTGTCTTTATTAAAGGTATATTAGGTCTATCCAGAGGAAGAGAACCAATATAACCAACAGAACCAACATTATATGTTACTTGTAAATATATAACACACAGTTAGAGTATATAATTATTTTGGTTTGTAAGAGAAGAGTACCGTAATGACCTATAGTCTGTAAATCTGGGAAAACATGAGCTTCCATACTAAGAAGCAGAAACCCTCAGAACAAGAGACCAGTGGGTGAGATCCAGCAGAAAGTTAAAGTACAGAGAATTTCTTACAGAGTTACTCATTCAAAGCCAAGTTCAAAGCCTGAATTTGGTGCTCAATATCCTTTGTCAATGACAGAAACAAAAATGTACCAGCTCAAGACGTTGAGAACACCCCTTCTCCCATGTTTACATTCTATTTAAGCCTCCATATTATTGGGTGGTACAGACTATATTCAGAATGGGATTCTTACCCACAACCTGATATAACCTTTATAAAGGTTATATCCTTTATAACAATTCCTTCTGACCCACAACCTGATATAACCTTTATAAAGACACATGGCACAGGTCAAGGTAAGAGGCTTCTGAAATAGGAAAATTATTTCTATCTTGATCTGAACATTGCTACATGGGTGGGTTCTCATTATGAAACATTATCAAACTGTGTCACATTCAGAAATACCAAGAGGTGTGCTTAATCAAAGTTCTAAGCATCTCTCCATCCAGTCTGGTTAATACACAATATTATTTATCATAAAAGATAATTATTGATCTTACTTCCATAAGAACTTTGTCTCTTTTTAAATCAAATTTGAGATAAATAGAATTATATTACAGATGACTTAGAGGTTTAGTATGTAGCAGATTTATCTATCATCAGAAAGCATTTAATTTTATGCTTGCTAGATACTTTCTATATTAGAATATATTATGGCTTATAGCTTTACTTTTTTACTCATTAATTAATTTATTTGTTCACTTTAGAGCTGGATCACAGAACCCCTCTCTCCTCTCCTCCCATATCACCCTTTCCCTGTCTCCTTTTTTATCAGAGCAGAGGAGGTTCTCCATGGGTACCAACTCACTCTGTACAGTAAGTCACAGCAAGACTAAGTGCATCCTCTCCTACTGAGGCCAGACAAGATAGCCCAGTTATGACAAAAGGATCCAAAGGTAGACAACCAAGTCAGAGAAAGCCCTTGCTCTAATTGTTAGTGACCCAAATGGAGAGCAAACTGCACATCTGCTACATCCATGTGTATGGGATCAGGACTAGGTCCTACCCATGCATGCTCTTTAGTTGGTGGTTCAAACATTGTGAGCCCCAAGGCCCCAGGTTAGTTGACTCTGTATGTCTTCCTGTTTGTTCTTTGATTCCTCCAACTTCCTCAATCCTTTCTCTAATTCTTCCACAAGACTCCTTGAGCTCTGCCTATAATTTGGCTGTGTGTCTCTGCATCTGTTTCCATCAGTTACTCAATGAAGCATCCAAAATGTCAGTTATTCTAGGTTCCTGTCAGCAAACATAGCAGAGTAAGCATCACTAATAGGGCTAGCGGTTGGCTGTCTCTCATAGGGTGGGTCTCAAGTTAAGTGGGTCACTGGTTAGTTGTTCCCTTGATCTCTGCTCCATCTTTATCACTGCACTTCCTGGACAAAGGATAAATTTTAGGTTGAAGGTTTTGTGGGTGGTTTGGTATCCTCGTCCGGCCACTGAAGGTCCTACCTGGCTGGAGGAGATGGACCCTTTAGGCTCCATATTCTATGCTGGTAGGAATCTTAGCTAGGATTGCCCCCATAGACTTCAAGAAGACTCTTTCATCCCAAAGATTTCCCTTTTCTCTACCAGTCTTGCTCCCTCCCCACTAATGATTCCCACCACTGTTCCCCTCTCTAAGCATCTCCCACCCATTTCCTATAAGTTTGGGTGTGGTGTGCGTTCATTTTCAGAGAATTCTAGAAAGTCTTTAATTTCTTTATTTCTTCCTTGACTCAGTGGTCATTGAGTAGAGAGTTGTTCATTTTCCATGAGTTTGTAGGCTTTCTGTTGTTTCTGTAGTCGTTGAAGTCCAGCTTTAATCCATGGTGAGCTAGTAAGATACAAGAAGTTATTTCAGTTTTACTGTATCTTTTGACACTTTGGAACTATGTGGTTAATTTTGAAGATGGTTCTGTGATGTGCTGAGAAGGTATATTCTATTGTGTTTGGGTAAAATGTTCTGTAGGTATCTGTTAAGATCTATTTGATTCATAACATTGGATAATTTCATTATTTCATAATTTCTGTCTCATTGGGGAGAGTTGGGTATTGAAGTCTCGCACTATTAAAGTGTGTGGTTCGATATACGATTTTTTTATTGGATATATTCTTTACTTACATTTCATTTCCCTTTTTCTGGTTTCCCTGCCCCCCAGATGTCCCATATGTCTTTCTCCCTCCCCT
>BDUI01000724.1:169485-193494 GCA_002335545.1 Apodemus speciosus | reverse complement strand
CAGCTGCCGTGTTCCCCTGCTGCTGGCTCAGTTCATAGATGTGACGCTACAGGTCAAAGGACTCAAACTTTGGGGAAGAAGCCTTCTGGAATCACAGTGAAAGTTATRTTTCTTCCTCTCAGGAGAAGCGGAGCACAGCAGKAAKGTGTCTCWGAGCKTTGTGCWGGAAAGAGAATGGGTCGTAGGCCCTGTGGGTATCTCAAGTAAGAGAGTCTAGTTTTCATAAAAATCTCAGTCCAGTTACAGCTGGCATTTGGATAATTTCCCCCTTTGGGGGGAGGTGTTAGATTTTTTTTTATTCTTTTTTTTTTTTTTTTTTTTTGCCAAGTGAGTTTTCAATGCTATTTTCTTGTCTCGCTCTTCACATCCAATCTTGTCACCTGGTTCTGTGTCATTACTTTGAATTTCTCTTCCTTTATGACCCCACGTACCTGAGATTTAATTTGATTTATTTCTCCCATGTTATTTTAGTAATTTAATCCCAGGTGGGAACAGGCCACCGTCCCTGTTGTGTAGGACACCACCTTTCCCCTGTCCGTCTGCTTCCTTCCCTTTAGAACCATGTGTAAGAACCCTCTCTAGACTCCAGGCCTCTGTGATGCCTTCCTTTTCCGCCCTCATTAGAAACAGACAAGCTTAAGCAGAACCCTGGTCACCCTGTCTCAGTGCGAATTTGTTTGATGGCACAATCTCAGAGCTCTTGATTCCAGAGCTCAGCCCCAACATTTTCATCTCRTGCATTTTTGTTGACAACTAAGAAAAGTAAAACCTACCTTTTCACTGACTAAGAGGCACCTCTTGATTTCAATTTGGCACAGATTTTTAATTTTTATTTTTCGAGACAGGGTTTCATTTTATAGCTTAGACTGGCCTGGAGCTCAGTATGTAGCCCAGACTGGCCTAGAAACTCAGTATGCAGCCCAGGCCACCCTAGGATTCACAGCAGGCCTGCCTCAGCCTGCCAGGGTTGTGGTCATCAGCACGAGTCACCATGCTTAGCATCTTGGTCTGAATTCTTAGAACAGAAAATAATACACAAATCATAAGTCTTGAGAACTCAAAGGGCAGCTCTTAAGCCTGGTGTGTGTGTGTGTGTGTGTGTGTGTGTGTGTGTGTATGTAGCTTAACAGTTCTGAACTCCAGACTATGTCATGAGAGTACATTCCAGGGTTGCATCTAAAATGAGCCACAAAGTGCTTCATGAAATAGTTATGTCTTTATGTTTCCTGATTTTGGAGGGCCAGACTTGGCACAGATAACATACTGAATGAGTCTGGCTTAGAAAACCTTTCTTGTAGGTGTGAGGAGCTATYAGGTCCTTCCTGTCCCCTGTCCTTTGTAGAAGATGTCCAGCTGCAACCTGGGTTTGTATTCACACATTCAGGCCAAATATTCAGTAGCAAATAATATTTAAAGCTGAGAGCTGCCCTGGATCTCCCAGCTGTGGAATTCCACCTAGTCCTGAGATTCGAACAAGTTCAACTGGATGCATCCAAGCAGTGGACCAAGGGGAATTCAGAGAAGGGATGTAAGGGTGTGGAGGGGGGTAGAGGGACCTGTGGACATTTCCTGTCAGAGCTTTGTAAACTGAATAGTGTGTGTGTTTACATGAGCAACTTGGGTGTAAGTGAACATTTCACTTGAGTGTGGTTATTTTTTTGTCTTGAAATCTAAGTGCATCTTGAAGTGTCTTTGAAATCAAGGTAAGTGGGGACCTTTGCTTTTGATTTTGTTTGTACGTCCTAGACTTCAGTAATTTCTTACATGCAGGTAAGAAGCATAAACTAGGCAACTTTTTGATGGGCCTTAGAGCCAGCTGAAGGGGACCATTCAGGCAGTTTTTCTCAGCATGGGGCTTCTCGGGGTGGGGTGGGGGGCTGCCAAACCCCACCCCGGTCCAGACAGCACTTGGGGTGAGAAGGGCCCTGATCTCCATTTGTAGAACCAGTAGAGCAACTGGCCCCCTTGACCTTCAGCCAGTCATTTCACTGGCCAGTCATCTGCATTGCCAAATAAGAGCGGGGCCTCTCCATTTGTTTACTGACTGTTCTAGAAGCATCGTGCCCAACACTGGAGAAACCATAACCAGTAAAGCAGCAATTCATGGCCAGAGCTGCAGTCCTCCCTCAGGAATGTCTGGGTGAGCATAGGCATTGTCCTTTTTAGAAAGCTCTAGATGGTTTTTCTAGTGTGAACCCAGAGTTCAATACCACTGCCCTTGGTAAAGGCTAGGTAAGCACCACACTGAAGACCACAGCTAATGAAGGCCGAGTGCTAATGGCCTTTTCTAATTGGCGGCCCCTAGTCTTAGGTCCTTGTCTGGGCCTCTCCCCTCTCGAGGCCTTACCTGCTCTGTCTTCTATGCCCTCTGGAATCTTTTTTTTTTTTTTTTTTCTGGAAGAGCAACTAATGCGATACTGATATACACTAATGGATGCTACTTGTCTCCTGTAAGATTAATTCTTTCCACTTAGCACAGCTAGGGAAAAAAAACATAAAAAATTTGTCATCTATGGATTTATGTATTAGGAAAAGAAAGTTTGAGTAGGTAGATTCCACTTACCCTAGGTTGGCCCTGCTTTCCTCTTCTGGCAAGATCTGCATGAGCAGGACTATTGGAATAAAATGCATGCAGGTGCTGAGCCTGCTTCTCTTCTCACGGCTCGGCCTGGAGCCAGCGTTGCATGGTACAGGCACACAGCTTTCCTCTGGAGCTGAGTGGGAAGACTTCCCTTCCTTGTCTTGCTGCAGGTTGCAGACAGCCTCTTCACAGCTGCTGCTAACTGGCTCGGTGGCGAGAGCAAAGGTTAATCCCATTTTGAGAGAAGTGACCTGAGTGTGTTCATTCAACCACCAAGAAGACACCATGTACCCCTCAGGGCCGCGTGGTGCCTTTCTTGTCTATAAATAGCAGCTTTCCCTGGAATCACCTGTAGGGTGTTTCTGCTCTTTCTTTCCAGAGAAATACTTGTGGAGATAGAGTGTGTCTTAGTGTGCCATTCAGAAGAGAGTCTTAGAAACTTTGCTGCTCCTGCCTATTCCCATTTTCTTGGGCTTCTATATTTGCAGTTTCACAGCTTATGACGAGTGGGTATTCAGCAGTGAGTGTCTCTGTGTGTGCATGCAGTACCAGAGATTAAATGTGTCGCCACACCTTCGCTTCAGTTTTATCCTTCTGAGGGCTTACGCAGTCCTGTCTATGTAGCCATCATGGAGACTCACGTTTGTCCAGCAGAGGGCGCCCTACTTTCACTTMAAATTGCAGAGTTCCTTTCCCTCCAGGAACCTAGTTGATCTGGTAGTTGCTGTATTCCCAGAGTGTGTTGAAATATCCAAGCTGAGTGCTTTGAGATGTGTCCTTATATTCCCTCCTGTATTTCTACAGCTGCAGATGTCTCCTGTGCGGACGGCCTGCCCGCCACACCTACGGTTCCCTAGTTGGTAGGCAGTCTTGTAAGTGGCTGCTTCTCTGTTAGTTTCAATTGAATTTGTTATGTCCTTGATTATATCTGTAGGTAATAAAAGACAGTGTTCTTGAAGAGGGAGGTCGCTTAAGGGGGAGTTACTGCCCCTGCCTATTTTTAAGCATGTATATACAGCAAACCTTTTCCCACACTCCTAACCTTACCACTCTTGGTTTGCTGATTCTGACACGGGCAGTCTGGAGGATAGAAGAGTGTCCCGAGTTCTCGCCTTCTGATGCCAGCATGTCGTGTACAGCCCAGCAGCTCAGGTGGTTAGCAGGGTGTGAGCCTTGTGCAGTGAAAGGCCTTAGGACGCCTTCGATGATGGCTCCTCATGCCTAGCCCACAGCTCAGAAAGCAAACATTCGCAKAAGGAAATAGTCACATTTTAAACGTGCAGGTAACTCTGTAGGCAGATTCAGGACTTGAGCAGAGTCAGCTATGCCAGATATGGAATGCGGATCCTCTCCGTCAGGTGTGCCACCTCATTGATTTTAGCTTAACTGCAGAGAGACTGCATGGATTGAGAAAAGAAGGAAAGAAGGTGAAAAGATGGATATGAAACTGAGGGGAAAATAGTCTCATTCCTTAGGGATGAGACAGTGTTAAGTAAAGGCAAACTTAAGCCACCGCCAGAGCCACTGGAAAATGCGACATTGTAAAGAATTAAGCGTGGGCACGGGAGTCAGTTTACAGGGTCATCCCGCCGCATGAAGGCACAGATCTGCTTATCCATAGATCCGGATGCAAGCGTACTGACCACAGACAGGCTTCTTCCCTTGTCATTATGCCTAAATACAGTTACCACATTGACTGTGCTGGGGAAGTGACCCGGAGATGATTTACAACACATGGCTGGGTGCAGACTGTACGCAGGTACCGAACCATTTTATAGAAGTGCCTTTGGCACCGAAGTGTGTCCGGTGACCAAGCCCTTGGCTGATGCTAAGGGATGGCAGTCGTGGGAAGGCACCGTGTGACTCAGCTCAGTTCACACAAGTCCAGGAGTGCTCTAACCTACAGGCCTCTCTGCCCTAGCCAGTGACTAGGTGGAACCCGCATTTGCCACTGTGCCTGTTGGTAAACCCCTGTCTGAGGAGGAGGCAAAGGGCCCTTTGAGGAGGATGACGTCATTCAGATTTCCTTAGGCTCGGTCCTTTTCTGTGTGACAGAGCCGTGTTGGCTGCGGCTTCCTCCAACCCGCGCATTCATATTCTTGGTGTGTTACTGTGCAGGAACTGGACAAGTCTAACCTTGCCTTCCCACAGTTCACACTGGGTGAGCCGAGTGCCGTGTGGGCATCAGAGCTCTGGTTTTGTACTCATTTCCAGAGCCTACCCTCAGTCCGCGGTCTAGACTCAGCTGCTGCCCCCGGGCTCCCTGGTCATTAGTTTTGCATAGTGTGTGTGGGGAGCAGAAGAAGCGAGGTAGCCTTGGAGAGGAGATGGGGGATGAAGTAGTTCAGAGCCACGGGCTGCACCGGTAGAGCATGGCAGCCTGCCAGGAAGTAACCTGGTACTCGGGCAGAACCCACAGCCAGTAGGAAAGAACTGCGTGCTGATGGCAGTCAGCGTTAGCATTTGCCTCTCCTGCACAGAGGTGGACTCCAAAGAGTTTAGCTCTTTTCTGAGCCGGGCTTGTTGCTTGACCTGGTAGTTGTCTTTCTAGGTAAGCCTTTTAATGAGTTTCAAACATCCGTCACAGAGTCTCTGGAGAGTCTTGGAAGATGCCTGGCTCCAGGTTTAGGGACTCTGACTCGGTAAGTCTGAGGTAGAGCCCAGGACTCTGCACAGGGTGTCATTATATAGCCCTGCTGGTCTGGAGCTCACAGGGATCCATGTGCCTCTGCCTCCTTGAGTGCTGGGATGCATTAAATAATAATAATAATAATAATAATAATAATAATAATAATAATAATAATAATAATAATTTTCTTTTTAAAAAGCACGTGTTTGCATTGGGGCATCTGTGAGGGTGTGTTGCTCCATCCGTCTCTACCATGTATTCCCCTAAGACAGCCAGCATCTGTCACTCAACCCAGAGCCCCGCCATGCAGCCCCCTGAACTGTCTCCCTAGTTAACTTCTCGTTTTCATCCTGTAGATTAAGTCCAAAGCCTCTCCATACAAAGCATATGCTCTGTAGCTGAGCTACATCCACGGGCCCAGGAATGTACATCTGTGACCCCCAGTCGAAGGTCAGTAGGTCAGATTTCCCCAGTGTCTGCCTCTGGATTTGGCCCCCTTTCTCCCCACTGTGGCCCACTTTCATCATCTGTTTATTAGCATCTCTGCTCTATTACCCGCTCTGTTCTCATAGCCCCACAGTTACTAGAGTCGGAACCAGGTGGTTAGCTCCACTTTTACAGGGGTGAGGGGGTGGAGAGCGTGRGGCTTGGGGAGAAGGTAGGTCGCAATGAGTCAGAGACAGGTGGGGATTGAAGTCTGGTCTCGCTGACTCTCAAACCAGGCAATTTCTAGGCTCCGTTTCCTCAGCGTGTGATTTCATGTTTAATCATAGTTATTCCCTCAGCCTCCACTCATTGTGCTTGGGTGAGCAGGTCACAGCTGACTCTGAAGCAGACTTGCTTAACGCCAGTGCCAAGTTTATAAGCCATCAGGGCGTGGGTCTCCTCCTCCCCGTGCTTGCCCCTTTTGTCACTTTGGAACACATTTTAGACAAGGACGGGAGGGGACGGAGAAGTGTCTRCRGCATGCTCCTGCAGCATGCTCGGCGAGTGCAGGTGGCTGGCGGGCTTGAGCTTCCCACGCCTGGCTGGACCTATCAAGACCAGCCTAGGCTGTCTGTGCCCGCCTGCTTAGGTCTCCTAAGCGCTGAGCTTGCGAGCACGCACCTGGGTGTACTTTTGGGGAGTTGTGGGGACAGGGTCTTACTGTGGAGCCTGTGTAACCTCACTATGTAGAATAGGCAAACCCACAAAGCCCACCTGCCTCTTTGTCTTCCTCGTACTGGGGTTAAAGGTTGAACCTTAAACATGGCTGGATCCACTTTTATAGACAAAAAACCAAAAATCCGGAGAACACAGTCAAATTATTAAATGTTACTTAAATGTTTAAATACAAACCAATATTATGTTCTTTTAAAACTACAGTCTTTATATGACTACAAAACCAGATTTACAAGTTAAATACAAATGAAGCCACAAGACCAATATTATTAAAATCAATAATGTTGACACTTTTGCAATTCAACATGACCAGAATGTCTGACACTGAAGCGAAGCCACACTTGTGAGTCTGGGCTCGCAGCCCAAGCTCGGCTTCCTTGGGGTTTGCTGCGCTCATGTTTGCTGCGTTCATGCCTCTCCTTTTTCCCTTTTCTTACCATGTTTAGAACCATCGAGACTGTAATTGCATGATGCCCTTTGCCTTCCATTTTGTGCATAAAAACATATTTTTCATTTTAGCTTCCACCTCTGTTCATTTCTTATGAGCCCAGGACAAAAAGAGCTGTGCTGAAACTCACACAAAGACAGGTGCTGAAATCATGTGCATGGCCGATGCAGGCCGTCCCCAGGGGCCAGCTAGATGGCTCAGCGGATAAAGGCGGGTGTCACCAGGCCTGACAACCAGAGTTCAGTTACTGGAGCCCACTTGGTAGAAGTAGATGACCCGCTCGCCCGGCAGGCTGTCCCTGACTACGCTTGTTCAGTGGCTCGTGTGAGCATACCACACATGCACAGTTTTTGTAATAAAAAAACAGCCACCCCAGCAGTCCAGACCATGCCTTAAGTGAATCTAAAAGTTATCAAAATAAAATGGGGGGCTTCAGGCATTCATTTGTGGACAGAAGTTGAAAAACAAAAAGCAAACAACCCCCAACCTGAAGGCTGCTGGTTTTCAAGCTTTGAATATGAAGAGCTGCCCACCTCCTGTTTCCTTGTAGGAGTCCCAGGCTTTAAAAGGAAAAAAAAAAAATCTTACCTCCTAAGTTGCATTTATTAATGACAGTTTCCTTAAGGCACAAAATTGTGTCATCTGACAACTTGTGATAGCTGGACAGAGCTACCAGTCTTGAGTTGCTTATGTCTAAGTTGAAGAGAGAGAGTTACTTAGTGCCGCTCCGTAGAGCAAGTGGAAAGTTTTCCATCTAAGTTCTGTGTGAAAGTGCCCAGGACCACCTCTGGGGGTCCTTTGGAGGACTCCTGCCGGTCTAGGGAGGCCAGTTTTCCACCCACACTAAATTGGGGAGAATAAAACTGGGCCCAATTATGCTAGGTGTTGTGCTTCTTGGTAAAGAAGGGAAAAAAAGGAGACAATACAACAGAAGGCACCATTCCAGCACCACACTGAAAAGAAACATAAAAACAAGAGAGCAGCATGTTTTGAACAGCTTGCATGGAAAAAATATTGACTGGGGAGTTTGGACAGCATTGTTCATTTTCTCACATCACCCTCATTATTTGTCTTAAGGAGCAGGAGTCAGCCACGATTCTGGCAAACAGGCCAGAGGAAGATGAGTGTCTGTGAGTGTGTGTGTGTGTGTGTGTGTGTGGGGGGGGGGGGGGGGGGGGGGGGGGGGGGGTAGTGTGGAGGCTTGTAGCCCAGGGGGAAATTAAGACGGAGACTCTGTGGCTCAGGGCCAGCATGAAGCCGAGGGTTAGGGTGGCAGGGGAGGTGTTAAAGCTGCTTCCTCCTGGCCTGTCTTTGAGTTCTACTGAGGCTCGGCACCCATCGCTAAGGCCCCTCTTCTGAGCAAAGCGAGCAGATGATGAATCCTTGCCCTTGTTTCTTTCGGCTGGGGAAAGGATGCAGGGGTTCTATTGGCTTTTTCAGCCCGCCCTTCTTCTGGAGTTCAGACCTCCAGTTCCAGCAATGGGGGTCAGGCCGGAGCCTCCAAGTGCAGGGAAAAAACTTGACTCCATCAGCTCCCCGGAGCCGGCAGATTGGATTTAGCTCCGCCTGCTTGTGTGTGGGGCGTGGCCTGAGCGTGGGGCGTGGCTTGGGTGCTGGGCGTGGTTTGGGCGCGGGGCCTTCGGCGGCGACCAGCCAGAAGAGGAAGAACATGGCGGGCGCAGCAGGGCCAGGGGCCGGTCCGGGGGCAGCGGGCGGAGATGGAGACGATTCGCTCTACCCGATCGCGGTTTTAATCGACGAGCTCCGCAATGAGGACGTGCAGGTACTAGGTTGGGCTGCGGAGCCGAGGCGAGGGCGGAAGCGCACTTGGTAGGGAAGCAGGAAGGCCGGCTTAGCCGCGGGGGCGACCCCGGGGTGGCAGAGTCGTATTCGGCTCCTGGACGGGTCCGGACGGAGGCGTGGGGCGGCGGGTCCGCGGTGGTCCGTCTCAGCTTCCGCTGCTCTTCCCCGACCCTTGGGGTGGTGGCGTCCATCTGCCCCCGGCAGTGGGCGGGGAACCAGTTCGCGCCTCGGGAGGACGAGCGCAGGCGGGTTGCGGGGCCGTCGGGAGCGGAGGAGCTGCCCGGGGCCCGGGTTCCCTTTGAAGTGCTGCGGAGTGTCTGTCGGCAAGCAAACTAGCTGGGCTGGTTGGGTGGAAAGAGCGCCGCGGCTGATTAACCCAGATGAGTGGTGCATCAGTTGTGATGGAACTTTTCCCTGAAAAGGGAGGAGTTGTACTTAACCGTTTCACCAGCTTCTTTCCGTCCAGAGTTCTCTCTTTTCAGAATCTCTCTCTGTYCGCGTGTTTTCATTCATTCATTTCTTCCCCGGCCCTTCAGTGTTCCCCTTAGGATAGTTTCTGGCTAATGACGTGTTAAACGGTCCGTGAGTTTTCCTAGCATTATTTATCCTCGTATACTGTGCCCCAGTATCTCTCACCTATTTGCTTCCTTGACCTGAATTGCAATCATCTCTTTGCTTTGTTCTTCCTCCCACTTTATTTTTAAAGCTCCGTCTCAACAGTATTAAGAAGTTATCAACTATTGCTCTAGCACTTGGCGTAGAAAGGACTCGAACTGAACTGCTGCCTTTCCTTACAGGTATGTGTCCCTTGAAAGAAACACGCTTCATTTTCCATTGGCTTTCAAACTTTCTTTTTTTAGTTTTTTTTTTTCCTAGAGTAGTGATAAGGACTAGACTGAGCAGGTGCCTTCTGCAAGGTGTATAGAAACGCTACATACAGCCAGACATATAAACCCTGTAGCTAATGGGAAGGTAATTGATGTGAAATATGAATTTCTTTTTAAATGATTTATTTTATGTGCATTGGTGTGTATGTCTGTGCGAARTCCCCTGGAACTGGAGTTATAAGACAGTTGTAAGTTGCCATGTGAGAGCTGGGCATTGAACCTGGGGTTCTCTGGAAGAGCTGCCAGTGCCTTTAACCACTGACCCATCTCTCCAGCCCCAGGATATGAATTTCTTAATAATTCTGTGAAACATACAGGAAGACTTCTGATTTAGAGAGGGAAGAAAATGCTTTTAGGATTATAGTTGCAACAACTCTGAGTGCTCAGTGGCGTGTGACCCTGTGGGGTAACCAACTGTTGTTCTTTTCAGATACTATTTATGATGAAGATGAGGTGCTGTTAGCTCTTGCTGAGCAGCTGGGAAATTTCACTGGTTTGGTGGGAGGTCCTGACTTTGCCCACTGTCTGCTGGTGAGTACTTATCTATGGTCGACGCTTCTGGAACTTTTCAGGATCAACAGTGTCTTTATTAACTGGTGACAGACACATTACAGCTTCTTACGTAGTTCTTCTAATGGGCAGATAGTAATCACGTGGCCGAGTGAGTAATATAGATACTTTAAAAATAATAAGAGTCAGATCTTATCAGCCAAATATAAGAGCTCGTTTCTGCCTCTGTAGACTTATTAGTTCAGAGATGTGGAGGGAAAGAACTTGAATTTGGTTTCCCTCTTTTCTTTTGTTTGTATTTTTTTGAGACAAGGTCTTGTTAGGTAGCCTTGGTTAACTTGGAAGTCTATATAGAACAATCTAGCTTTGAACTCATAGAGATCCTCCTGCCTCTGCCTCTGCCTCCAGAGTGCTGAGATTAAAGGTATGCACCACTATGCAGATGAACTAGGCCTTACAGGATGACTAGAAACTGACCAGCCGGACAAGGCAGGGTTGTCTGTTTAGGGGTTTAAGCACTGTGTATTCAATGCTGGCTCCCATGGGTTCCTAGCTCTACTTTGATGGTTTTGTAGAACTCCGGGTAGATGGATAATAGGTAAGTGGAGACTTGTAGAAATGAACAGATTTATATACGAGTTATCATTTTCCCCTCAAATATGCCTCCTTTTGAATCATATCTCTAGCTACCTAGCTATACAAGGCCAACTAGAAGATAGCTTTGACTTTAGTAGTGCTAGAGGTTGAAGCCTGGGCCTTTGCATACTCGGCGAGTGTTTCTTCACTGAGCTACAGCCCAGCAGGAGAAGGCTTCCTTAAATCCTCTGCCCCTTCACGGCTAAGCTATTAGTCTTACAGACTTTGGTCTATCCCAAAGCAGTCTTAAAAGTACACTCATGTGCTAAATACTTGTCCCTGGCTTAGTAGATTGTTTTGGGGCTTCTGTCCTTAGACTCTCTGTTTCCTTGCAGTAAGGCAGAGAAACCCTTCTGCCACACTTTATTACTGCAGTGTTGTTGTTCTGAGGCTCCTGGGGCTGGGCTAGGCAACCATGAAATGAATCCTTGAAACTGAACCAGAATAAATCCTTTGTCTCTGTTAGCTATTTGGGTTCACGGCAATGAAAAACTCGTTATGTATACACATGTTCCTCTTGATAACTTCATCCCATGCACATTGGTCTTTCTGTTCCTTATAAGCCCAGCTCATTGTTGCTTAAGACGTTGGCTGTACGCGTTATCTCCAGAGTGACGCTATTTAGAGTTTTCTATAGTGGAGTCCGTGTAAGTCAGACAACTCCATTTTGTATACGAGAGGCTTTGCCTGTCACAACCACCCCTTGCCCATCACCCTGTTCATCACCCTGTTCTCATTTGATGCCTCCCCCATTAGAATGCAGGCTCCTTTAGAGCAAGGCATCCTTTGTGCTCATTCCTTCGGGGTCCTTAGTGCTGCTGCACAGCAGTATTCGTGGATGGGACGGATGAGTTCCATAGGCGTGCAGCTGTGGAGGTTTTGGGCTTCAAAGCTGCTAAAGTATAAAAACCTGGGGCTAGTGAGCAGGCGCAGTGATCAGGGCTCAGAAAAGGGCACTGGAGAACAGGCAGAGTTCAAATGAAGGGACAACTCATAAGGCATTTCCTGGAGTTTGGCCATCTCCTGTGGTAGTGCTAGAATATGTCACAGTAGGCAGGGGACAGATCATGAAAGACTGACTAGTAAGAAGCTGTGTCTTTTCAGTGGACCTTTGTCTCACCCTCTAGGAAAGCTCAAAGCTCTACTCTTTTGAACCGTGTTGGGCGGCACACTTATCTTGGAGTCCTGATCCTCTTTCTTGGTCAGAGTTTTGTTCTAATCTCACAGCTTTAGTTTATGCCGAGTCACCTGGGATCAAATATAAACTTAGAAAGGCAGCTAGAGGTTCAGAGAAGCAGCCTGTCTCCGCTGTCCACCAGGCTGTGTCACAGTAGGTTATTGCCGGGCCGGACCTTGAACCTCCTGTCTTTTATGTCTCTGAATCTGCAAGATCATGCCTGTCTCTGCCCTCTTTTTTGATTGTTCTGTCTGAAACTCCTATTCTTTCACTCACAGAAAGATTCTGAATATATTTGGAGAGGAAAAAAAAATGGGTCTGTAGTCAGCTTTTTATTGGTAGGGCCAATTGGTGCTCTTGAGCTCTCCTGGACAGGAGTGCTTACACCTCCAAGAATGGTAGGATGGTGCAGGAAGGGCACAGTCTCCGGAGCCTGACAAGGTGATCATGCAGTTGTGGCACCCACGGTTGGCCATAGTTTTGGACTTGTTCCTAAGGAAATGGCACACTCCTGTCTCAGTGTGGCTGCATATCATTTAAATTCCGGCTCCAAATAATAGGGATTCTGTGTCAAGTCTCTTCCTTAGTATCATTTGTAGACACCATCTGGGAATTACCATCTGGGACATTCRATCTTGGCTTTTCTACAGAAGTCGTGTCTTCAGGTTGGCCACACCATATGTTATCGCTGTGTGAACTGAAAGTAACCATTTGGTATGATGTAGTTAACATTCTGTTACATGAACCGTTTCCCTTCAGTCACATAAAAGGTGACAATCCGTGTCTAACCTGATTTAATAAGTTGTCATCTCTGGTTTTCCTTTTTGATCTCCGCAGCCTCCTTTGGAAAGTTTGGCTACGGTGGAGGAGACTGTCGTCAGAGACAAGGCTGTGGAGTCCCTGAGGCAGATCTCCCAGGAGCACACTCCCGTTGCCCTTGAAGCTCATTTTGTACCTCTGGTGAAGCGCTTGGCAAGTGGGGACTGGTTCACATCTCGCACATCTGCGTGTGGTTTGTTCAGCGTCTGCTACCCCAGAGCTTCCAATGCTGTCAAGGCAGAAATTCGACAGTAAGACAGTAGTTTTTAGTGTTTGGGATTACTGGGGACTCACAGAGCAGGGTTTACCCAGTGCTGAGTTTCCAACAGTGCTTCATACAAGGCTAGTGGGGTGGTGATACTTTTCCATGTAGTTGTGTATACTGATGGCTTATTTTGCTCCTGTGTTTGTGCGTGTGCGTGTGCGTGTGTGTGTGTGTGTGTGTATTTCATGTGGCAGCTTCTGGTGTTGATCCTCAGGTACCTTCTTTTCTTTGAGACAAGGATTCTCATTAGCCTTGAATTCACTTCATAGACTAGCCTACCTGGCCCGCACACTTTCGGGGTCTGCCTGCCTTTGCCTCCCACCCTGCCCCCACTGTGCTCAGCTGTGTAAGTGGGTCCTGGGGAGGATGAGTGGACTTCATGCCTGGGAGGCAGGCACTTTCTGACTAAGCTGTTTTTCCAGTCCTTTCTTTACCACTGTGGGAAGAAACCTAGTCYTTGRCGTTGATAAAAGAGATCCTCTAAAAGGCTCTTTGTTGCACTTGGTGTTGCTTGTGCTCACCCACGTGTTTGACRGGAAGTACCTTATTTTGTGCTGCAGGCACTTCCGTTCTCTCTGCTCGGATGATACACCAATGGTTCGACGTGCTGCTGCTTCCAAATTGGGTGAATTTGCAAAAGTTTTGGAATTAGACAGTGTGAAAACGGAAATTGTTCCATTGTTCACGAATTTGGCTTCAGATGAACAGGTAAATGGAAACCTTTGACACTAATGTATGGTATTTTGCAGCATTAATATTCAGTTCTGACCTGGCATTTCTTTCTTAACTAGGTCCCACTTTTCTTTGTGTTAGTAGCTGTTGAAAGGAAGAGTTAGAGTTGAGTAGGATTCCATGACTAGGATGCCAGGGCTGCACCAGGGACAGCAGTCTTGCAGAATTGTAGGACGTATGGAGATGAAGCATTTCCTGGAATTCTAACTTTGTTAATTTCTGCACTAGAGTATGGTTGCACTGCACACAATAGTGATCTTAAATCCAAGGGTCTGGGTTTCCTTGGTGTAGAAATAATAAAAATCGGGAACTCCTACATTACTGAATTCAGTTGTTTCTAAGTACAAAGATGGGGGGTTCTAGGGTCACGTAGGGAGCTTATCTTAGAGTTCGGTTCCCACATGGAAAACGGTGCGGCATTCGCCACTGCTGTACACATCCTCCTGTGGACTTACTCTAAGTCACCTGTAGATAACTTGCAATGCCTAATTCAGTGTAAACCGGGGTTGGAGGGAAGACTTAACCTTTAAAGGTGATAGCTGCCCATGCCTGAGGACCCGTGTCTGATACCCAGAACCCATGTAGAAGACGGGATGAGTACAGTGTACTCATCTGTACTCCAGCATTCCTACGGTGAGGTGAGAGGTAGAGCTAGGAGAGTCACCCTGAGACTTATGAGCCATCTAGCCTGGGGTGCACAGGGCAGCAACAGCAGAAACAAGAGAGACCCTGATTCAGTCTGGTGGAAGGCAAAAACCAAATCCCATAGAGGTGCTATGGTCTGCCTGACCCACACTGTCTCACATAAACTCAGTAGATAAATGAAAACAAAACAAACTATAGTGTAAATGATCTGTAAATAGTTTTACTACATTTTCTAAGGAATATGACAAGAAAATATTTGTATGTGTTCAGTATAGATTAGAAAATATTTCCCAAATATTTGTGATCCACACTTGGAATACATTGATTTGGGAAAACCACAGACACGACTGACTGTATTTCGCAGCCTGTTTTCACTGACTACATGTATTATGGAATTAGGTTCTCCTAAGAGCCGCGACACATATACTCAAGGAGATGAAGCCCAGCTAGTTTTTATGGCTTGGTTAAGGCTCTATTAGCTAGTCGAGTGCACATAGGCTTCAGCCACAAGTTTCTAAGCTTTGTAATTGAACATTGGCAGTAATGTTGCTGAATATGGAGACGCCACATGGACATTGGTGGTTTCTTTGTGTGGAATAGGCAGGCTTAGAATCCTTATTTGGAATTTAGCTGGCTATATTTCCCATGACATAATTTGACATTTTCTTTTGTCTTCTATACTTCCTGTTTGCAGATTTTTTTGATGAAGGCTAGCCAGGAAATATTTTAGGCTTGAGGGTCCTATAGTTCCTGTAAAACTCCGCTCCCATGGTCCAAAAGCAGCCCGAGTTTGGGACGCAGTGGGCACGGAAGTCACCCCCATCCTGGGGGCTGGCTTTGTGCATTTGGTACTCAGAAAATAGTCAATGCTCTGTTGAGAAATATAAATACACTGTGCTCCCTCTGCTACTTATAGAAGATCTGCTCATGGCTTACTCGTGGACAGAAACATTTATTTTATTAAGTACCTACAGATGTAAGGCATAGTTCTAGTGTTAAGTGCTATGCTAAAGGCAGACAGGGCCCTGCTGTCATTGAACTTATCTTAATGGAGAAAAACAAACATAAAAATTAGGCATAGATGTTATACAAACAAATAATGTAATAGAACACTGGCTGCTAGTCGGTGCGGGACTCTGAAGAAGCAACAGGCAGGTGAGAGGCAGTGCTGGCCGTAAAGAGAGGCCATGGGCTAGAGAAGCCAGCATTGGACCATAGTGGTTGAAAGAGTCTAGTGAAGACAGTAGCGGAGAAGGAACAGTGGGAACAGAGCAGGTCATTAGCCAGGGAAGACTTTGCAGTTTTGATTTTCTACTCTAGATTCACAGAGGCTYTAGGTAGATCTGGAGAAGAGGTGTGGCTCGTAATTTACATTTCTGAAAGGTCATTCTGGCTCGCGTGTGAAAATAAACGTGTAGGAGGGAGAAGAATAGAAAGAGAAGGCAGAGAGGTGACATTGATAGGAACCAGGCAAGTGATGAAGGTGCTTTGTGTGTGTGTGTGTGTGTGTGTGTGTGTGTGTGTGTGTCCTATTGTATTACATAGACAGTAATTTCTTGACCCATTTTCTTCTTTGGTGCTCTTGGGATTATATGTCTAAAGTTTCTCTTTAGCTGATTTTCCTAAGTCTGAAGTCCAGACTCCTAATGTCTAACTGAGCTTTGATTTTGTGTTTCCACTTACCCAAGACATTCCAGTGTCCCACTGGGCACTGAGCAGCTTTACATTCAGAAAGCAAGTTAGCGCCCCGCCCTTCCCCGTCCCTGCTGCTGAGCTTTTCTAGGCTTGGTTATCTCAGTTTGAGTTCCGGCACTCAGCCTGACTTTGTTATTCGSCTGTCACCCTCTCCCTCCTTCTGTGTTGTCCCTTACTGCCACATCTCAGGCTGCTATGGTCAGTTGATGAGCTGGAAAGAGATTTCAAGGTGATTTCCCTTGTCCTTTAAATTCTTCAAATGTGTTATTAAGTACTTTTGCAAGAATAATTTTTCAACTCCTTATTATAATAAGGCTTAAATATGGCATAATTTTTAAAAAAATAATTAGTCTTTATATCAGATGTGGGTAAAGTGTTTGCCTGCTTTCAATGCTCAGAACCCATGGAAAGGTCGAAGGGGAGATCTGACTCAAGGATGTTGTCTTCTGACCCCCCCCTCCACATTATTGACATGCAATAAATAACATTTAGAATATCTTTTTTTATCTTAATAAAGTCTTGGTGCTGTAGTCAAGGTAATTTTAACAAAGTGCCATTTGTGGTTTTCACATGCCAGTCTAGGCAGAGGAGAGGGTGTGCAGCCATTCGAAGACGTAAAGCCACACCGTCATATATGGTAGTTGTCTTAATTAGGGATGCTATTGCTTCGATGAAACAACTGTGACTAAAACGCAAGTTGGGAAGGGTTTATTTGGCTTCTGCTTCCGCATTGTGGTTCGTCACTGAAGGAATCTAGAGCAGGAGCTCACACAGGGCAGGAACCTGGGGGGAGCTGGTGCAGCAGCCGTGAAGGCTGCTTGCCCCCTCCCCATGGGCTTGCTTCCCCTGGCTTACTTCCCCTGCTTTCTAAAAGAACCCAGGGCCACCTGCCCAGGGATAGTGGGCTGCACCGTCCACAGTGGGCTTGCCCCTCTCCCGTAAGTCATTAATAGGAAGATGCCCTGTAGGCTTGTTAACAGCCTGGTGTTGTGGAGGCATCTTGTCCRGTCATGGATGACTCTAGCTTATGTCATGCTGACAAATTAGCCAGTACAGTGCTTTTTCTCTCCCCCGCTTTCATTTTTTTTTWAAAAATTTATTTATTTATCTATTTATTTATTATATGTAAGTACGCTGTAGCTGTCTGCAGACACCCCAGAAGAGGGTATCAGATCTCCTTACAGATGGTTGTGAGCCATCATGTGGTTGCTGGGATTTGAACTCACCTCGGCACTCTTAACCCCTGAGCCATCTCTCCAGCCCTCTCCTCTGTTTTCTGAAGTAATAGTACCTGTGGCAGCAGTCTCAGACTGAACTCAGTGTGCCCTGTTTCAGCAGATTGACAAACGGAATGTTTTCCTCTTTAGGACTCTGTGCGCCTGCTCGCTGTGGAAGCCTGTGTCAGTATCGCCCAGTTACTGTCTCAGGATGATCTGGAAGCCTTGGTAATGCCTACACTTCGGCAAGCAGCAGAAGATAAATCTTGGCGGGTTCGATATATGGTGGCTGACAAATTTTCAGAGGTAAAATGCATTGACATTTCAAGTATTAAAAACCTCAAATGCATTTACCCCACAGATTTTCTATCAGACACAGCTTACAAATTCTGTTGAGTGGTTGTGAGTTAAAAAAAAAAAAGAGAGAGCCTGCTTCATCTCTCCGTTTTCGTTACGCTTTTGATGATTGAACTATTCTTTGTTTTTACTATTTTGTTAGTATACAATAAACTTGTATAAATTGTTTTCTAGCTCCAGAAAGCGGTGGGCCCTAAAATTGCACTCAGTGACCTCATCCCCGCCTTCCAGAGCCTCCTCAGAGACTGTGAAGCTGAAGTCCGAGCAGCCGCTGCCCACAAAGTGAGAGGTGAGATCGGCATGGAGTCCTTTGACTGGTGTTTTCAGTTCGCTATAGTTTGGTTTGCTGTTTTGCTAAAATAGGACTCTTAAGTGTATAAACCAGAGAAAAATGAGTCCATGCAGCAACATTTCCACCCACTCTGATGCATTTTTCGTGTTAGGCATAGTTTTAATTCATAAGATGCTTGCAGATGGATAGCACCAGCATGTAGAAGGTGGCACTGTCATACAAAGCTCCTGTCCCACAGTTCAGATGGAAAGGGCCTCAGGCTGTGCTTATTGCCCCTCCACAGTTTATTTGCTTAGACTGGTTTAACTTGGACTGTTGGAAAGATCTGGGTAATTGTCTTTGGCTCCTTGACAGCATTGCATTTTCTGTTTCTGTTTCAGAACTTTGTGAGAACCTGCCCACTGAAGGTAGAGAGACTGTAATTATGAATCAAATCCTGCCCTATATAAAGGTGAGTGTGACTTTATTTTATTTTGTTTATCCTACCTATGAAGCTCTTGGCATTTAAGAAGGAAGAGGCCTAAATGAATCAAATACTTAGCATTTGTGGAAATACTTAGAGTTGATTTGTGAGCGTTATACCTGTAGGCACATAGTCTGTTACTACAGAAGGCTGGGGCAGCCGCTCTGCTGACGGGTGTTCCTGTGGGCTCCTTGGGAGGTGATGTGGAGGCTTTTGTTGTCTTTAATTTTATTCTCTTTTAGGAATTAGTGTCTGATACCAACCAACATGTCAAGTCAGCTCTAGCTTCTGTAATTATGGGATTATCTACAGTTTTGGGCAAAGAGAATACCATTGAGCACCTTCTGCCTCTATTTTTAGCTCAGTTAAAGGATGAGGTGAGTCTGGGTATGAGTCCTTTTGCTTTGATGTAATTCCTTTGGTATGATTTTGTTTCTTTTCTTTCTTTTGGGTTTTTTGAGACAGGGTTTCTCCGTGTAGCCCTGGTTGTTCTGGAACTTGCCGCTTTGTAGACCAGGCTGGCCTTGTACGTAGAGACCCACCTGCCTCTCCCTGCCTCCCAAGTGCTGGGCCTAAAGGGACTGTAGAGCTTTGGTTTTGGTGATTTTATTAAAATAGGACCCAAAGTGTATAAAGATGGGGGGAAATCATAGTTTAGACATTTGACAATCCTTCTGTTTGTGTATAGGGTTACAGGTTTCCCCCAACATAGGCACAAGGACTAATTAAAAACAAACCCAATTGGGTATGGTGTCACATGCCTTTAGTTCCAGCACTCTGAACGCAGAGGCAGGGAGAAACACTCACTGTCTCTAAAACCAAAATCAACCACACAAGAAGGGCTGGGGAGGAGCTGCGTAGCTGACAGCACTGGCTCTTTCTTGGTTTGGTTCTCAGCACCACATGGCAGCTCACAACTGTCAGTGACTCTAGTTCCAGGGGATCTGATGTCTCTTCTGGCCACCTCAGGTGCCAGGTACACCTCAGGCACCAGTGCATAAACATAGATCCATGCAAAAAGTAAGTCTTAAAGCCATCCAAGAAATACCTATTAAGTGTTTTATATTATAATCACTGATTCCTTATATTTAAAGTTCATATATCTTTGCTTACAGTATCTTTTTATTTAAGTTTAAAATGTAGCTTCAGATATTAACATTTAGTGGCTGGAGCTGTGGTTTGTAGAGGACCAGAGCTCCACTTCTGGTGTCCATGTCGAATGGCCCACAACTGTTTGTAACTTCAGCTCCAGAGGATCCAACTCCCTTGCTAGCCTTCATGGGTACACACACACACACACACACACACACACACACACACACACACACGGGCACATGTACACTTACACAGACGGTACATATGTACAGATGAAAAATGTAATGATGGTCTGAGTGCTGTGGATGTGCCATAACTGTAATTGCCACAGCAGGCTCAGGGCTTGACTCCCGGGTGTAGAGAAGGAAAGCACATGGAGTAAGATGTCTGAGGTCTCCCTGCAAGCGGCAGAGCTGAGCTCTGGGTACACAGGACTGAGCTCCAGGGCCTGGACTCTTAACTGTTTCATAGACTTTGTGCTTATTTATTAATTAAGAGTCTACAAAACTATTATTGTGTGAGTGAGTGTACACTCGTGTGTACATACAGAGCTCAGAGGCTGTCTCTGTGGAGTCAGTTCTCTCCATCCACTGTTATATGAATTCTGGGGATTGAATCGTGGTTGCTAGGTTTGTGAGGCAAGCCCCTCTTTCTGCTGAGCTATCTTGCCTGCCAATTCATTAATTGATTTTTAAATTAGTGTACAATCTCTTATAGATTGTACAGGCTTTTTTCTAACTTTATGGTTAAGATCAGTGACCTTGTGTCTTGGATTATCTGTGTACTTAGCATTAAGGATTTCCTGTAGCTTTTTTGGCCAGTTCTGGTCCTTGAGTCCAGGGCCTCCTGCGGGCTGGACAAATGTCTTTACCACTCAGCCACACCGCAGCTTACCCCCACCTTTTAAAACCTGAGCCAGTACTTTCTTTCTTTTTTGTTTATTTATTTATTTATTTATTTTTCGAGACAGGGTCTATCTGTAGCCCTGGCTGTTCTGGAACTCACCCTGTAGACCAGGCTGGCCTCGAACTCAGAGATATGCCTGCCTCTGTTGCCCAAGTGCTGGGATTAAAGGTGTGCATCACCACCCAGCTTAGTACTTTTTAATTTGAAATTCTGTTCAGCACTTTTTATTTTCTCATGCCAGGAGAATACTGGACAAAAAGAGTTAATTTTCATGTGTAGTCTTTGGGGCTTGTGTGTTTGTAGTGTCCGGAAGTTCGTTTAAATATCATCTCCAATTTGGATTGTGTAAATGAAGTGATTGGAATTCGTCAGCTCTCTCAGTCTCTCCTTCCTGCCATTGTGGAACTGGCTGAAGACGCCAAGTGGAGGGTCCGCCTGGCCATCATAGAGTACATGCCGCTGCTGGCCGGCCAGCTGGTGAGCGCCTGGATGGGGTGGTTTAGGGTGGCTTTTACTTTCAGTGGTGCGTTATGGCCTGACAGGACGGTGGTCCAGAAACACATTCCCCTGGCTGCCTCCTCATGATAAAGGTGTAGAATACACTTACGTAATAGCAGTGTTGTGTGATTTAAAACCTATTTAATTTAAGGGCTGGTGTATGGAAGGGAAATGCAGTTTCAGGATGAGTCAGGTTAGCTTCTTGTCCTCTGTCCTGAACAGATGGAGTTAGTTTTTTCTGCATCCTGATGAGAAGTTGAGGGTCCACTAGGCAGGGCTTATAATGTGCTGTTCTGGATAAAGTCACCACACTGTCTGCTGTTACTCATTATTAGTTTTATTCTAATAGATGTGACTACAGTGTCAAAGTTGACTTCACTGCCCCACGGTTCCCTTTTCTCTCAGTAGGTGAAGCTAGCAGCAGGCTTGATGGGCTCACCCCTGTGGTAGCTCCTCGATGGTTCGCTGTGTGGTGTGCTTTCCAGTGGCTTCCTAGTGCTTGTTATTAATTAGACACTTGGCATCTCCTACCAGATGGATGAAGGGAGACCTGAGTAATCTTCAGAATGCTCTCGTATCAGTTTACTGCTGACAGTTCTGTACTTTGCCCCTCCCCCCAGAGCCCCACCCTGCCCAGAGGTACATCTCCACTCCTCTCAGGTCACAGCACACAGGTTCATATTTTCTTGACCATTGTACCATAGTACTGATTTTGGTGGCCTGTGAGCATGTATCTTGTAGATGGCTATGGCATCGTGTTTTATCAAATCAGAAATGCTCTGTTCCTCAAAATGAAGGACAAAGATCCTAACTTACCCATGTGTCAAGTGACATCATTTTATCATGCTTCTCCACCATTCATTCCAAACCGGAGGGGGTCATTTTCTGTTCCTCAGTCATCTTCCATGTCACTGTCTGAAGTGGAGAACAGCGGTGGCTAATGATGGGTTTGCTAGGCTGGGAGGCAGCTGTGGAAGGAGGTGGATTGTATTTACGGTTTCTCTGAACCTTACCCCACCAGACCTGGAAAGTCTCCAGGGCTGCTAGCAGTATACAGAAGAGTGTGGAGAGAAGACGACGGCTTCTTGGCTGGTTTACACCTTTCTGGCCGGGGCAATATCCCTCAGTCATGGACACTGGCTGGGGTGGCATCTGTCAGTCATGGACAGAAGGACAGTGTGTCTTTCTTGAGATTTAGTTCTCTTTAAGATTTACTTTTTTAAAATTTTTTTGTGTGGATGTGGATGTGAATGTTTTTCTTGTTTATGTTTGTGAAGCGTATACTTGCCTGGTACCTGTGGAGACCAGAAGAATCCTCTAGAACTGGAGCTACAGATAGTTGTGAGCTGCCATGTAGGTGCTGGGAACCAAAACCAGGCCTTTTGTAAGAGCCTCAACTGTTCTTAATGGCTGAGCCATCTCTCTTGTCTCAGTATATGTATTCTTAATTTTTCTTTTTGTGTAAACTTTTAGTCAATTTATAAGATTTTTCTCAGGACTGTCCAGCCTGGCTCATAGGCCTGATGAGTGAATTCAGAGTTAAACCACAGACTGTCTGAGGAGGTCACAGGGAAATCTTCAACCTGGAATAAAACAGGGCCTGAGAGCCGATGCTGCAGGCCAAGGGCCTGCCAGGCTTGGTCGCGGTGGGGAAGCCGTCCTGTGTAAAGCACAGAACCCAGGTCCTGGTCTTTCCTTACACATCATCACTGGTCAGAAATGTCTCCGGCTTGAGCCAGAAGACGCATACTGACATCCAAAGGAAGGCACCAGGAAAGTGCATCCTGGGCTTACCTGTGTGGTGTGTCTGTCCCACGGCGACAGGTCTCAGGGTTTGTCCTCATCCTGTGTGGGAGAGCTGGGCTCCAGTTCTCACTTCTACCTTTTGCCCTGTACACTGGTGCCTACTTTTTTCTCTACTGCCTTCTGTCATGCCCTAGAAACTGTCCTCTGTTGGTGATCCCTTGGTGATCTCAACGACTTGTTAACTAAAAAGGAGACATGAAAATCACCCAGCCCCTCAGCAGCTGTTTTCTGGGTAATTCGCTTTCTCAGGCATCTGGATTTGCTCTGCAGATTTCCTCCTGTGCTGTGCCCGTTCTGCTCAGCCCTGTGCACGCATGGCTCAGTCCCATCTTCCGTAAGCTAGGCCCATGTCACTCACTCGCTTGGTTTTGCTTTCTATGATAGTGTCATGGTTTGTAATTCCGTGCTACTGTTTTTATGGTTCTTTTGTGGTTCAGCTTGTGTGCAAGTGTGTCTTTGGCTTTTAGGTATATACTCTGCAATGTAAATAGAACATCTTGTCCTAACTGGAAATGTTTACTAATGGAATCTTCTATATCCATAGGGTGTGGAGTTTTTTGATGAAAAACTGAATTCCTTGTGTATGGCCTGGCTTGTGGATCATGGTGAGTAGACAAGTTAAAAACAAATCCTACGGGAAGTCCAGGCTTCCGCAGGTCTGTGATGTTCACGCATGGCTGTTTACAGAGGAGTCCTGTGGGACAGACTTTGCTTTGACAATGTAATGCTGAAGAAAGGTTGGTGAAGTTCCACTGGCTTTCCCTGGCTTACATAAACATTTTACTTACTTAATTTGGGACAGGGTCTCACTGTGTTGCGCTGGCTGGCCTTCTGCCCGTCTCCTGAGTGTCAGGAGTAAAGGCAGGCTCAGAGTGACTACAGAGCTGACGTGTACTTGCGGTTATTTTCTGTTTTACGTGTATTTTCTGTGCTGAGTAACTCTGTCCTCTTCTACCTCCTGCTCCCTCCGAGCTCCGGCCTTTTACCTGTACATTTCCTCAGGGCCAGAGCTTGCAGCTGACCTGCTGCTGTTGGGCTCTTTGGTAACTGTAGACCAGGCTGACAGATTGGAAAAGCTTGGGTGGAAAGATTTGGCTACTTGGGCTTTCTGAGATGAAGTGCAAAGGTACAGTAGGAGTTGGGGGTGTGTGCGTACCCTGGGACAGAGACAGGGGTTCAGTGTTACAGAAGGAGCTTATTGTCTATTCTTTGCCTGCTGCTGCTGTGCTGGTGAACGTGAGCTCAGGCCCGTTCAGATTGGACAGGAATGAGCAGGTGCCTTTCTGGGGATGCCTCAGGGCAGTGTGTGCCAGGCAGCTGATGGTGGAAGGGGCCCTGTGTGCCAGGTCCCAAGTGCTGCAGACCAAAATTCAACCGGGAGTTGTAG
>BDUI01000724.1:116576-168484 GCA_002335545.1 Apodemus speciosus | reverse complement strand
AGCCCTCTGGCTTAGGCACTGGGAACTGAAATCTAGTCTTCTGCAAGAGCAGTATGTATTTTCTTAACCACTGAGGCATCTCCTGGTCCAAGAAATTATTTTTTTATTTAACAAAGTTTACTTTGGGTAAGTTTTCTTGTCAGTGGTGTTCCCAGAGACCTATTACTTCCTTTGAAAGTAATTAAGGATTAAGACAGGACTTTTTTTTGACCTTCAAATTTGGAAGGATCTTTAAGGTTCCAGTATTCACAAGTTGAGACGTGACAGCTGTTCTGTATAGGTGGTGGCTCTGTGCGACCTAAGCATCCTGCTTCCTGTGTTCCTTCCAGCTTGGGAGTTAGCAGGGTGGAGTTCATGTATTGCAGCAGCAACACACAAACTGGGGGCTGCAGGGTCCCTGATGCCCTGGGGGGGTGGCAGCTGAGAATGTCCCCTTCACCTTGGCCTCCCCCAAAGCTTTGGTAACCAAAGTTAGATTTTTAGAATTTAAAGAAAAATGGTGTTTTTGCATTGTAAGTGGTATATAGTGAGTAGTGAGCAGGTTTCTTGGGAAATATCCCCTCACCCTTCCCTGCCATGAAGCTGCTATAAGACCAGTGTGGGCAGTCTGGAGAAGCTGGGGCGAGCGCACGAAGGCTGTTTCTGTCCATGGGCAGTGTGACAAGGCAGGGCTCAGGGAGGGAAGGCTCAAGTTCCAGGCTTGTTTTCTAAGTGGTCGGTACCTCATTAATTTATCTTTTATAGGACAAAGATAAGTGCCCAGTTAGTGAGAATTGATAGAATTAGATATGTAAAGAACTCTTTCAGATCAGCCTAACCTTGAAAGACAGACACACCAACAAACCAAGGAGTGAGAACTCGGCAAAGGCTTGCATTCCTCTGAAGGCAGAAGTGAGAGGTGCCAGGAGCACAGCTGGCATCAGGCCAAGTAGAGTTCAGGGCAGTTGAGGTCTTGGCCAAGTCTCTGCTTACTGTGGCAGTGTGACCCTGCCATATGGCGTTGTAGTAAGAATAATTAAAAACCAGTAGCTAGGAGCAAAACGCAGGTGCTGCCATTAGCTCCCCTTTACGTGTGTGTGTGTGTGTGGGGGGGGGTGAGGGAAGGCACTTCTGGGCGGCCTGTATGTTTCTCTGTAGACTGATGTCAGCATGGGCCGTGCGAGTAGAGCTCCTTGTCAAAGGTCTCTGTTTTCCCATTCTTAGTCTTTAGAGCAGGATTTGAGCTGGGAAAAGTTGGCTGTCTCTTATCTCTCTGGAAGCTTGCATGGATTGCCAAGGATTTGGGCCTTGGCTTTGGGGGGTTTTATGCTTGCCAGGTGAGAGAAGAAGGAACCAGTAACCTGTTCCCCTTGACTTGTTATGTAAGTCCAAGGTTTGAGTCTTACCGAGTCTAAAGTGAAGGGGCACCAGGCCTTTCTGTGTTCAGTGCTACACAGAACAACTAATTTTGAGGGTATAATAACAGACTTTGTGGTTTCATATTAAGATGTTTTTGATAAATTATTTTGAATGGGATTATTATGTGCTAGTGCAGGCACATTTATCAGCTTGTCTTAATTAACACAAACATTTTCAGTGGCCAACAACTTTGATTTGCAGCTATATAGGTGACATTGGTGACCTGTGTAGGATTTCCTCAGTATCCCTCTCAGCTGCTCTCTGCTACCACTTGAGTAATCTTGCTAAAATCCTCTTCTGATGCTTTTGAAGCTTGTTTGTGTTAGAAGTGCTCTGTGGTCAGGGCTTGTCCCTCAAGTCTCATGGGTTTGGCYTTTCCCTGTGCCCTCACTCTCCTCGCTGCACCCTGAGGTCCTGTCCCTCTTCAGGTCCCACACATCCTCTCCAGTTGCCGAAGGCTGTATACCTCTCTCCTCCCAGAGTCCCTTTTTTCCATTCAGCCTTTTCTGTCCAGTGCCGTATGTGACGATTGGTCCTCTGCCATGTGACTCTCTGAGTCCCTAATTTTCATTCTCTGAGAATTTGGTCTCTGGGGGAAGGCATCTGCTGTCTCCTTCTGTAGCATGTACACMTAGTGGGCAGCTGGGTTTGCTAATTGCTGATGCCTAGACCAACTCCCTCACAGCCTTGGTGGACACAGACATTAGAACTGTAATAGCTGTGCCTCAGCGTGATTATCATCTAAGTTATGTTAGGTTTGCACAGAGTTTATTTTGGGTCTGTGTGCTGTGGATGAAGTAGATAGTGTGTGAAGCAAGCATTCTGAGGATGATCTCCTTCACTCTCCTGCAGTCTATGCCATTCGGGAAGCAGCCACCAACAACCTCATGAAGTTAGTTCAGAAGTTTGGTACAGAATGGGCCCAGAATACCATTGTCCCTAAAGTGTTGGTGATGGCAAATGATCCTAATTACTTGCACAGAATGACCACTTTATTCTGCATTAATGTAAGTATTACATGGTGTTAGTACTAAGCTCTTGGGTATTTTGTTTTAGTGTTTTTGTTTTTTATTTTTGTTTTTTGKTTTTTTTTGATTATTCACATTCTAAGTTTCTGTGTGAGCTAYCTTATGTTAGAGGTACATTTCTTATACTGATCACTTTGAATAATTAGAGAAAATGTTGATTTAAAATTTTGGAACTGGGGAAATGCTCAGTGGACAGGAGTAACTCCTGTCCCAGGTGGGTCACAGTTGCCCGGAGCTCAGCTGGTGGTGAGAACTGGCAGACCTGACCCTCTCAGAGCATCATCCCTCCCCACGGTCACACACAGATAGTGAGATGAAAGGAAGTATTTAAGTTTCAGTATTTTACAAGTTGCAGTTTACTGTATGTTTTGGCAGAGGTCTTTCATCTTTTGGGCCTCTTCATGTTCCTTAGATGCTCAAGTAGGAAACATTTCTCTGTTGGTCAATTACCTTCCCTTTAAATATTAGTTTGTTTCTCTAGATTTGGGGCATCTTAAAGTTTTAAATGAGCTATCTTATTTATTTTTCTAGGCACTGTCTGAAGCCTGTGGCAAGGAAATAACCACTAAGCAAATGTTGCCCATTGTGTTGAAAATGGCAGGGGACCAGGTAGCAAATGTCCGCTTCAATGTGGCTAAATCACTGCAGAAAATCGGACCGATTCTAGATACCAAGTAAGACTTCAGTGTCCCTGTTGGTTTGAAAACATAACTTTATGGTTAAAATAAGTCCAGGATTCCTTTCTTTACCTAGAATCGGGGCTTATTCAGAGAAAAGAATTCAGTCTTGAGGCTGTTGGGTTTGACTTTTACACTTAAGCTCTGGGCGTGTGTAGATCACTGCCCAAAAGTGAATTTCACCAAGAACTTCTTTAGAAATTATTTGATGTGCTTGTCATGTTTGTCAGTATTTAAAAGTAATTTTATTTTAAATATAAAACTTGCCATAGATCAAACCCCAAGTTTGATTGCAGACTATATCACATTGCAGTCCACCCAACCACCCACCCTTTTCACGGTGACTTTTGAATTTCAGTGCCTTGCAGGGGGAAGTGAAGCCCGTGCTGCAGAAATTAGGTCAGGATGAAGACATGGATGTCAAATATTTTGCACAGGAAGCTATAAGTGGTATGCGTTGTGTTTTGTGCTAGGCTCTGGTTGCTGGGGTGCTTTCCTCTACAGTGTGAGCAGGGGGGAGGGGCAGTGTGATGAGCATGATGGGAGATGGGGTGGCAGGTGCCTCTCATGGTGGGCCTGTTTGGTTAGGTTAGGAATTTCTTGACAGCTGCTGGGCTCGGTAGCACACACTTGTAATCCCAGCACTTGGGAGACTGAGGCAGGAGGATCTCAAGAGTAGAGGAGCCTGGTCTACATTGCGAGGCCCTATCTAAAATAAAGAAATGTCTTGGCCCACTGTTCTCTGCTGAGTGAGCAGGCCATGTTCTCAGTTCCTTGTGTAGGATGCTGATGTTTCTGGCAAGAACAGTTCAGTTTGGACTCGAGGAAGTCTTTAATTTCCAGTCAGCCTGACTGACTAAGGCAGCAGGTTGCAGGGCCACAGTAGGGTCTCAGGCTCATGCTTCGCCATTGTTACATGCTAAATGTTCAAGCAATCACTCATGAACTTTGTGTACCACTAACATGATTTTGTTTGGAATTTTCCAGTTCTTGCCTTGGCATAAAGAGGAACAGGAGGGAAAAGCCTTTACTAAATTCTTATCACAGATCTCTAGTCAATGTGTTCTTACCCTGGGTGGAGAAAAATGGAAACCTTCAAGATCTCATCCAAGCAAATGGCAACAACATAGAAGAAATCAGATTTCAGTGACTTGATTCTTTCTAAACATGAACTCAGACTGATTTTGCTTCTCTCTGTTGGGAGGACTGTACCGCTCTTCTTCTGACCAGTTGCTGACGCTCCCTCATGCAGTCATCTCTTGAGTGTCTCCCAGGGTTTCTCTCCAGCACCATTGAGGCTCCTGCCTCCTCCCTTTTGAATCAGGCCCCAGCCACTTACGATTGCAGACAGACCCTGGATGGATTTGGACCCCGACACGGAGTGGAGTGAATCTTTTACTGTTTACACGACTCTGTGTGGCTCTCCATCTTTCCAATGTTAAGAGTAAATGGTTTAGAATAACTTCCTTATATCTACTTGGAGATAATATTGAGATTTGACTGTAGTGAAAGCCACATCCTCCCGGTTACGATGGTCCGCATCAGCATCTCACATGAAAGGAGATGTGGAAGGCTAACGAATGGCTGTTCTGGTTTTCATTTGCTCAGTTTTGACTGTAATCATGTCATGCAGAAGCCGGAAGTGGGTGTATCTTGCTGCTAATGTGTGATGTTGAAAGGAAACAATTTCAACGGCTCAGCACTGTGACTGCCTTCAAAAACTCATAAGAAACTTTAGTGCCTCCTACTAAGTTGTGGTTCTACTGTTTCATTGTGAAATGTTGTGTTTCAAATAAGTGTAGGAACCACTGGTCCCAGGTTTTGCTCCCAGCAGTGTTAGAGAGCATTGTGCTGTTGCGACACCGTGCAGTACCAAACTGGAGTTTCATTGCTCAGTGTTTTCTTGTGGTGTGGGTGATGCTAGAACATTTTTCTACTTTTGCAGTAAAATTTCATTAATTTGTCCAGAAATCTAAGGCGGCAGGTCAAGCTGGAGGGCTTGCTGACGCAGGTTGTGTTTCTGGACGGCTGCTGGACACTGATTTTAGGAAGCACCCCCTTCTCCGAGGGCGTGCCTCTGACCAGTCTCCCTGCTCTGTCATCCCCCAGTCCTTCCAGGGGCAGCTCTGACATATCATACCTGTCTGAATATCCTTCTGGATAATTTAAATGTCTTCATCTGACTCCTTGTCTCAAGTGGACTCAGTTAATGAGCTTTTACTGCAGCCTGTTTTATTCAATGCATCATACCATGTAGTTTGATGTTTCCATTTTGGTTTCTGAATTGTTGATTTTACTTACAAACCCTTTAGATATAACAAGCCCTGTTCTGTTTTGTGAAGGCCCAAAGATACCTACAAAACTTTGTATATTAAACATAAGTTACATAAAAACCAGATTTGTGTAAATGCTTATGTTTATCATCTGCTTAGAAAAGCAGAACAGACCGTGTGCCTGCAGTTTGAACTTCTTAGTTGATTTTCCATTTTTATGTGCTCTAGGGTCAAGGTTTGAATATTTTCCTAAGCATGTTAGTGCCTTAAATTACTCTGCTGTAAACATTTTAATTTCACAGGTTTTTTTTTTTTTTCATCACCCGCAGGCTGTATTCCTCTTTAATGATTAGTTTTGTATTTGAGGGATAATTTTCTTGATTGTGGAAACGTGCATTGGGACAGCTGCTTCACCTTTGGTTGGAAATGCCACATGGTATACTCAGGAATAAACCTCCAAAGTGTCCCTGTCCCTCTCCCGCAGCCTTGTGCATTTAGCTTTCTGCCAGCACCTACTGAGGGGAGAGGCAATGGACCCTTGGGTCACGCAGCATGCAGGGTCTGTCCTTGGTGGCCATCAGAGGCTTCACGGTTCTTTCTGGTGGCTGCAGTGAACTCCCGTGAGTTCCCCTGCATAGCCATGGCTCTTCAGCTTCAGGTTGGCCTTTCTCTACATAACATCTTTCATACTTGACTCCTTCAAGAGCTCTGTGGTGCAGGCTTGCTCTGTTCTGTCTTGTACCATTGCCTGGGCCAGTGTCTGGGGTATGTTGTTGGTGCTTCATAAAACTGAATTCACTGAGTGATTTCTAAAGGATGTCCTCTAATGGGAACAAAGTCACCAGGCTGTCTGTCTGTCTGTCTGTCTGTCTGTCTGTCTCTCTCTCTCTCTCATTAATACAATTATTGACTTCTTTGCTCCTAGGAAGCAAGAGCCTCTGGCCTAGAGGCTCCAGGAATTTCTTTCTTTTTTGTTGTTTTTGTTTTTTTCTTTTTGAGACAAGTATCTCTATATAATCCTGGCTGTCCTGGAACTCTCTATGCAGACCAGGCTGGCCCTGCCTCTGCCTCCCAAGTGCTGGTATGAAAGGCATGCCATTACCTCCGGCTTGAGGAATTACTTTGGAACTGCTTTGTTGCCTTGAACATAATATTGCTACTGTTTTACATCTAAGCAGTTTAAACCATTGTTCAACTTGTTAGGAAAGGGAAAAGCCAAGACAAACACATACATCCTGTGTCAATTAAAGGTGACCCATTAATCTTTAGTGATTCTCTTCTACATATTGTTTGGGGTGTACCCATCATGAGCAAAATATTAGATCTTATGTGTCTAATGTGCTGCCAATGAATAGGAGCCTGAAGATGGATTTTTGATTCATAGGGATGAACAGATTAATGTGTGATTTTGAATGAGGCCTTGTCAAAATAAAAGGCAACCTTTAGTTCACAGAAATACCAAGCTTGACTATAGTGATATGGGCCTGGAAGTGGGGGATGGGAGGAGTATGCTTGCTCCTTATTCGAGAGACAGCAGGTCTCCTCTAAGCATCCAGATGCTTGCAGAACACCCAGGAAGAGCAGGCTTTCTTTCTGACACCGCTGAGCTTCTCAGAGTTATTTTATTAACCTTTGTGTCTCTTGTGTCCATCACAGAAGTCCTTGGGGTCATCACATCGGGATGGTAGGTAGGTCAGGGCCTCTGCTTCCATCCCCTGCATGCTGGCTGTTCTTTCTCTGGAATGTCAGATGCAGAGAAGGTCCCCCACCCCATGTTTTTGGTGAATAGGTGAAGTGGTTGTTGGCCTTTGGCTCACTGCTTTCCTCCCCGTTTCTGCTTGTCTTTTCTCTTCCCTCATATGTCTTCAGTCTTTGGTACCTAGAATAGCCTGTACTGTTCCTCATCTGCCTCCACGGGCCTGCTGTTTCCAGGAAATTACATCAAGTTCAGTTCACATGGAAATCTTGGGGAATGAAGTACTCACTGGGAAGAAAAGCCAAGCCATTTCTTTCTTGGGAGTTGTCCTTAACTGCCGTGATTAGATCTGAAAGGAGCTAGGTCTTCTGTTGGCTCAGGGCTCTACAGGCTACCCATGACCAAGATGTGGGGGAACCCCCAGTTAGATCTCAGGAGACGACTGGAGCAAAAGGCACTGGTGAAGGCTGGCGTTCTCTGCACAGCTACCCAGAACTTTGTGCTGCTGGCCCATCATAGTTGCTAGGGCAGTTGAGGGCATCCCAGCTGGGAAGCGCAGGTGGCTTGGGAGGGATGTGCCCTGGTCAGGGACAGTCACAGCATTGCTGTCTATATCTCTAGTGGTGGCACAAAGGCTGAGGAAGCTAGATTTTCCTGTGAAGGACAGTGAAGAGCCCAGCATCCCTGGGGTTGACAAGAATCTCTTCCTGAGACCCCGAGTGCCTGGAGAGGACACTGGGAAGGTAAGTGCCCCTGAAACTTGGGGCCAGAGCCCTGTCCTTTCTGGGCTGAGGGTAGCCAGCAGAGCTTGCTGCTGATACAGGGAGTCACAGCAAAGTGGGCAGAGCAGCAGTTCCCACCACACTTGCCCTGGAGAGATGCCTGGCTCTAGGGGTAAGAGAGTGTAATGTGAAGTCGTGCTCTCTTCTTCTCCCTTTATAGAACGGTGGTCTTGTCCAGATCTGTGGTTTGAGGTCTTTCGAATCTTTCATAGTCTGACCCATGCCACAAAAGGGTAGACTGGAAGATCTGGTGAACTTTCTTCAAAGGCTGGAAAGTTATTGGCATGGTTCTAGTTAGGGAGTTGTTTCCATTCAGGACAAAGAGTTCATGCCTGATGTTTTCCTGGATGTTTTACAAGCTCAGTTTGCCTCTTACAACCACATGGAGAAGGGATGCAGAATTCCAGTTCAGCAGTCACCAGGGCTCCAGCTGTGCCCTCAAGGCCAGTGATAGAAGGGTGGTTATGATTTAGGAGTGGAGAGCCTGCGCTGCCTATTGCTGACATCAAGCTAGATGCAGCGACTGCGAGGTTGGTGCTCTCATACCCATTCCAGTGACTTGTGTGCTTAACCACTGACAAAAGGGGCTGTCTTTAAATGACCTGGCTCTTCACTTGATGTAAATAGAGACCATGCAATGTTTCCTGTTCTGAACACTTGCCTTTCTATGGCCATGCACACTCCTGTCCCCTGCCTGAGTTACCCARCTGTCTCTAGTTCAGGCAATCCCAGGGGTGCTGCCTGGTGGAGGAAATGCTGCTTCCAAAGCCTCACCCAAGATGCCAGCCCTTCATGTCCTTTTGACTGCTTTGTAGAATTTCACTGAAAGACGAGACTTGGCTGGAGTAGTAAGAACTGTGATTCTTAGGGTCCAGAGCCACACCTTTCTTAAAATTAATGGTGCTGTTCTGTTTTCCAACATTCTCAGGACCATTTAACTCTGGAGTGTTCCTGAGCATCTGCCCCTGTCCCAGCTCACTAGGTCAGCCCTGAAGAACTCTGTCCAGCTGAGGACAGCATTAGCTGTCATTGCTTTACTGCCATCCCTCGTCAAGCATTTAACCAGATATCTCTGTGGTACATGTTTACTTTGGACGTATTTCAGGTGGTTGGGAACCTTCCCCAGAAGCCAGCTGGGCTATTTCTCTGAGGCTGCAGTTCATTTTATCCACAAAATCCCTTCTTTGTGACTTAGGGAGCCTGCCTTGCTTTTGTATGACTTAAAGCAAATGCTCTGGGGTTGAAATGGAAAGGACTTTGCTGTTGCTGGGYAGTGTTTCATGTCAGGGGCCTATAGCCAAGTGAGTGAACCAGGAAGTCATTCAGTTGCAAACCAGAAGTTGTTTTTAACCCTTTTCTGTGGTGTGTGGCCAGCTCACTGATCTGTCCTCAGGGAGAACTTTGGGAACTTAGTTCTTGACTGGTCTTAAAGCCCTAAGGGAGTCAGCTGATGTCGTAAGGCTATGCCTGCTGCTTGGGCCAAGCAATCAGCCCAGGCTTCCTCCTGGTGAAGGGTGGGTGTTGCTTCAGTGCCATGGAGAGAGAGGCTCTTGCTCTCCATGGTCTTTGTGCTTGATGAATCATGTTCTCAACTGCAGGAGCTGCCGGGGAACAGCCTGGGCCACTGGCCACACTGCTACCTCCAGGTTGGCACAGTCACTCCCTCCAGGGTAGAGGTTGCCCTCTGACCACAGCTGCTGGCAAGACTGTCAGGCGAGGGTTAACAGTGGATTTGTTTATTGAATCATGAAGTAGCTGTCATGTGATTTTAATCAAAACACTATTTCCTTGACAACAGTGATGTCAGTCTTGTTCTTGCAGGAAGGAGCAGCTGTGAGGGACATTGAGTCTCCTCACTGAGCCCAGGTTTGGAGACTAAAATCAAGTGAAACATCCACAAATACTGGGTGCAGACACTGGGTCGACAGTCCACACTCCTCTTCCTTTTCTCTCTCCCTGGACAGTCTGTCCTGTACACACACAGAGCAGGGCTCAGACCCTGCACAGTCTCAGCTGAGAGCTCACCTTCCCCGCCCCTGGCTCCCCGCACCCTTGCTTCTACAGATGCTTTTTATTGCTGTTTTCCGTTTCTCCCACTTAATTTCTGGGCCCCCAAGGTCTCTGGTCTGTGCCTTCTGGCATTTGTCTCTTCTGGGATCTAAGCCAGCACTTGCTGGTGACCTGAGATGTTCTGGCTGGCCTAAGAGGAAGCTGTTCTGGTAGGCAGTTGGTTTATTCCTCAGACTGAGAGGTACCAGGGCTGCCAGAGGATGTTAAGGGCAACTCTGAGGGGCCTAGCTGTGGGTGCTCAAAGGGTAGGGGTTTAAGAGCCTAACTGCCTGGCAAGAGGATTAGTCTTGAACCCCTAAAGACTAGAATCCAGGAGTCCCAAGTCCACTCGGAGGACTGCTGCACATGAAAGTCCGAGGATGTGCGATTATCTCCAGAGTACTCCAGCTAAGGGAGTTGGATCCCACAGGCTACTGACAGGTCAGAACCAAGCATAGAAGTAAAGGGATCACAGGCCAGCTAGAGCGGGTCCCTAGGCTCTGGTCTCCTGTGGTTCCCTGAGGACCGAGGGCTGTGTGCAGAAAGACTCGCCCAGGCCTTGTACACCCATGAGTTTAATTACTTCAAAGATAGGGAGGAAAAGGCTGCCTAGAGGCCTTGTGTTACTGTGACAAAAAACCCTGACCAAAGCCACCTGGCTCACGGCTTGAGGGGGCAATCCATGGTGGATAGTCACATTGTGTCTGGTCAGATCAGATGAACGCTGATCCTCTATTTGGCTTCCCTTTCTCATTTTATTTGTCTAAGACACCTACCTATGGTGTGGTCACCCACATTCAGGATGGTTCTTCCCTCCATACTTAACACTTCTGGAAACTTCCTCATAGGCACATGCAGAGTATTTCCTCCATGATTCCAAATCCAGTCAAGGGGACAATGAAGATGAACCCTCAGATTCTTAGGGCTGGTCTTACGTCATGGCACTCACGACCAGTGCTACCCAGAACTCCCTGCCAAAAATTCAGAGATCTTGGCTACGTTGCCAGTGAGGGTAATTGTCTTTCAATCAGTGAGAAGACACTCCACAGGCTTCTGCATACCTTTTTCTACCCTAGTGTCAGACAGAGAGTACTGTGACAAGCAGTCAAGGGCAGTTGGTGGAATCTTAATGTTTCCATGTTAAAGGGAGGTGCTGAGTCAGGCTGTTTACATTACAGATGGCGATAGTGAGCCCTTAGAGTGACCTGTATAGGTTCGTGGCAGGCCTAGGGACCAAGGACTCACTTCAGATTTGTTGCTGCCTCTTGTGCTGTCTCTGGCAGGAAGGGGTGGTACTACTCACTTGTAGTACCTGTCTAGCTACCCACTGGTTTGGACTGGGGAGCCAGCCTCTCTTCCCAAAGCAAGCCCAGTCTTGCTTTGTACTGGCCCTTCATTTCCTGGGACC
Source organism: Apodemus speciosus (assembly GCA_002335545.1). Lineage (NCBI taxonomy): Eukaryota > Metazoa > Chordata > Mammalia > Rodentia > Muridae > Apodemus > Apodemus speciosus. The sequence continues at coordinate 157,173 of BDUI01000724.1, read as the reverse complement.
CTTCCAATTGCCTGCCTGCCCTTCGGCCCTCACTTGATGACTGAACTCTTGGGTTTCTGTGGTGACCTGTAGTTCCAGTGGGTCTCAGGCGAGGCAGAGGCAGAGGCAATGAACCGGGTCCTGTGCATGGTCTGCTTTGAAGGAAGGCTTTGTCATCCTCATCGCTCGGCTGTACCCATCCCACCAGCCTGGTGGACGTCTTGGGGTCAGAGGGCTCAGGCCCTCTCTTGGGCAGCTCAGGCTTTGTTATGCCATCTTTGGGGAAGGAGGAGGAGGAAGATGGAGTAAGCAGCTTTCAAAGCCTGTCTGTGGAGGGAGTGACTCAGCTCCAGAGGTTCAACACTCAACTGACTCGCTTTCTCTGGGCTTTGAATTTTCTGACCTTTCTGCCCAGCCAGCTTTCGGGGCTTGGCTCCAGGGTAGTCTGCGCCTCTGCAGTCAGTCATTACTCACCCATTTAAGTGTTTGCTTGCTTTAACCCCTCATTGCCAGTTCAGGTCAGTCCAGCAGTCCTTGGGAAATCCCATCAGAAACACATACAAAGGGAGAGAGCAGGGCTCCCTGGCTCTGTAACCATAGATACAGAGGAATTCAGCAAACAGACTCCTTAGGACAGGGCAAGCTCCTGCTCTGCCTGACCTCTCAGGCTAGGGCTCAGCCTCAGTGGTCTGTGGGCACACCTTTGTGCCTGGATTGTGGCAGGCTTGTCATGTGACAGCCCCAAGTCTGAGGTGAAGCTCTATCCACTCTGGTTCATTCAAGACTCATACTGATTTCCTCTTACTGGATTCTGCCCCAAAATAATGGATGAATCGTATTAACTGCTGAAGAGCTGTTTAGCCTTTGAAATTCCTGGCTGGAGCCACGCTGGAAGGGCAGCGCCATGCTTTAATGAGACCAAGGTGGAGTGACTATGATCTGTGTGAGCTTTCCTATGTGACCACATAGCTCTGGGCATTTACAGCACGGTGCTTGCTCAGGAAAACCAGTTCCTAACACCGGAACAATGCAGAAGAGCAGCACACCCCTGCACAAGGAATGACATGCAAGTTCACGAAGTGGTCTGTACATTATGGGGGGCAGGAGGGTAAGAGAGTGGATATGTAGGTAGGTGTGAAGTTGCCAAAATGAAACACATTATTCCATATGCTAAAAAAGTTAAAAAAATTCATACCAAGATTAAAAAATAACTTTAGTGTATGAAGCCAGTCTTGCTCTTGAGAACTGCAGGCTGATCTTGGGTTCCTCCTTTCCTGGACCCACTTGGAGGTATGAGCACCCCTCAGACACAAGTGTCACTGTCAGAACTTTTAACTCTGAAGGTGTAGAGTAAGGGATTTTCCCATAGGCCCAGGGTGAGCCTCTAGATCCTGGATGTAGTCTTCTAGAAACTGAGCTGCTTTCTGTAGGTGAGGTTTCTGGAGAAGAGTTCAGAGAGTTCCCTGAATAGCCAAGGACTCTGATCCCACAACTGAAGGCATGGGGAAGCAAAGGGCTGCTCCGAGGAAGGAAGCCTCAGTTTGTTCACACTGGCCACAGGATGGCTAGAGGTTTTGGAAATGTGCTTACTCCTGGCCTGCAGTGTTCCTGAGCTGGTCAAGCAGAGGCCACAGGGGAGTGCTCTGGCCTCTGTGGCCATTCTGTTCTGTTCTTCATAAGGCTTTGTACTTGGCATGGAAGTGAAGGGTGTCCTTAGACTTTGGGGAGGCCTGGGTGGTGGTTATCTATGACAACATTACAATGATGGAGTGATTTCAATGTACGAGGGTAAAGTTCGCTAAGCAAGCACTGAAATTGGGGGTTCAAAAAGAAACTTTTTCCAAGGGGAAGAAGAGCTGTTTGAAGGCAGGCAGGGCTGTGCACATGCACATGCTGTGCTCTGTGCCCCCAAGTCCTATACACACCCTCACAGCTACGGGGCTGGCCTCGGCTTGCGAGCTGCTGCAGTTCTGTTCTGTGTAACACTGGCCCAGGGAAACAGCCTAGGTAATGGAAACCAATGCTCCTCTGCATGCACTGCCAGAGGCGGGGTTTAACCTGCCCTTTACTTAGGGTCTGGCCCTACAAGTCTAGCTTGGCGAAGGGATTCTCCAGAACCCTAAGGGCAAAAGAATGTATAATGTATGTCTTTGTGAGAAGTTCTTGGTGTGTGATTATGTGTGCATTTTGTGTGTGTGTGTGTAGCTCGCTCATGTCCCATTCACAGACCCCAGAGGTGATAAGGTGACACCGACTAATGACAGTGCTCTTTGCTGGCCTTCCTGTATTACCTGTTCTGGGGGAGCTGAACTAGAGCACAGAGTGCTTGCCTTTGTCCCTGTCCTGTGCACTACACCAGGAGCATTGGTGAGGCCCTGACTGTCTGAGAGCCGKGCTCAGCAGTGTTTCCATCGGCTGTCTGCAGTGGCTAACGTGTACTCAGGCAATTTAGGGCGAGGTATTATTTACCCTGCTGACGTCAATGAGAACATATTATCCAGTGTCTTTTCTGTAGCTTGAAATGAGCACCAGAGCTCAGAGAACACAGCCACCTTCCACAGTTTGAAAATTCTACCCACTGCTCAATGAGGTGGAGCCCTGCCTATAATCTCACGAGTCTGATACTCATATCACCAGGCCTTTATAGAAAACAAGGTGTTTTTATTTTAATTCAGGAGAGTTGGAAACATAAAACAGTGCATTTTCCTTGTAGAAAATGACCCCGTTTACATTACCATTTGGTACAAAGATCATTTTTTAAACCTCATTTTAGGCAATTTTCTAACACTGAATGATAGGTGACACTTTGATTTTTCACATTGGAGCTATTATGATTTGCCCACAAAATACCAAAGCTATCAAAGTCGCCAAATTTTTCTTAGTAATTAAAAAGCACGCAAGAAAAAAATGACTACAGTTAGATCAAGTTTATGGAAAGTAACTCAGAGCAAGCAAGCTGAATCCAGCAAGCTGTTCTTTCTGCAATAAGCGAATGGCCTTGCCTTTYTAGAAAGCAGTGGTCTCTACCACTCTTCTTCAACTGCAGTCCCCAGAGGCAGCCACCCTCTTTAGGCCGGCCCCCCCTTCCTGCTGCTTTCTGAGGATGCTTCACCACTTGAATTTCCGTGACTGAGCAGTCCTGGCATGTAGGCATCAGTTATCTGCACTTGGTAATGTAATACTATTCCATCCACCAGGATGTTGTTTGTATTTCTATTTTTAAAGCTACCCTTACCCATTTTGGTTCTGAAAAATCCTAGCACTCTACCATCAAAGCACATTACCATTTTGTAATCCTCAAAGCGTCTAATAAGCCTTCCTACTTGACAGGACTTAATGGTAAAGAAATTCATGGGCATAGTGACATACTCCTTTAATCCCAGCACTTGGAGGCAGAGCAGGTGCATCTCTGAGTTCGAGGCCAGCCTGCTCTGCAGAGTGAGTTCCAGGACAGCCATGGCTAGACAGTGAGACCCTGTTTCCAAAAAAAAAAAAAAAAAAAAAAAAAAAAAAGAAAGAAAAGAAAAAAAAAAAGGAGGAGGAGGATGTTATGTTCTATGTTAATCTTTATCCTTTCCTTTAGGATAAAGATTAAGTTCATGATTCTCTGGGCATCCATCTTCTCTCAGTTGACTCTGTTGACTAAGTGGTGGGCCCTTTTGGCCCTTTGGCAATCAAGGAGGGTGTGTCCTTCCAATATATACTTATAGAGAAAAGTACTGGATTGCATAACTTTGACTAAACATCTTTGATGTGAGCCCAAGCTTTTGCAATTTATTGGACATCAAGACAGCCAATCTGTGGTGTCTGTGTCTCCCTGTGCAGTGCAGTCGCCCAGATAGCTGCAGTCATCACTTAAGGGCACTTAGAGCCAGGCAGCTGTCAAGTGGAGGCTGCAGCTGTGGAGGCAGGGCTCCAACACAAGCCAAAAGCCAGGCAAGAAAGGGGCTTGTCCCTGCCACCTCCTCTTCTGAGCTCTGTGACCTCAGCTAAGTCATGTATCCTTAAGAGCTTTGCTTTCCTCAGAAATATGGACAGAATCTAGCTGATCTCACAGAACTGACCTGAGGGAATCTAAGCAAGCACTCAAAGCGTTTGGTACATTGCTGTGAACATGGACAGGCAAGCTGAGGAAACAGGACTTGTAAGAAGACCCATCCTTGGTTATGCTGTCTGTCAATCAATGCAGTCACGTGCCCAAATCTGCTTACATAGAATGTGGACATATGATGTGTGGTGCAAGGGAGTCTTCCAGAGTCAGTGAGACTGTTGTAACTGGGTGAAAATGGCTCAACAAATCAGTGAGAAGGTGTTTGGAGAGACTTTAGGGTCTAAAGGACCTTTTAAAGGTCAATATCACATTTCACATGCCACTGATATGGTGGGAAAAGCCATGCCAGAGAAGATGTGTGGTATATGTGTGTGTATGTGTGTATGTGTGTGTGTGTGTGTGTGTGTGTGTGTGTGTGTGAGTGTGTGTGTGTGTTCTGAAGTATGTTTTTGTCCAGTGTTGAAACAGGTTGACTCTGCTCTTGTTTCCCACAAATCATTCTGAAGGTAAGTTCTATAAAAAGTTTCCAGAAGCAACAAAGTGATAAAGATCTCTGCCTGGGCAACAACTCCAACTTATTACCTGTTCTCCAGTTTCTACCTTTGATGTCTAGGCACAGAGAGACCGAGCGGCTCGGGTGGCTTCCGAGGAGGCAGTAGAGGCAGCCCAGCTTAGGGGCACACACACAGCAAAGGTCAGCCCCCGCACAGGGACTCTGCAAGGCCCACCGCGGTCACTGTCATCAAGTGACATTACATACTGTCTCTAAAGGAGGAGGAAAATGTTGCCTGGACTATGGTTTTTCTGTAAACCAACAGGAAACTTAACTCACTGTTGGTATGAGTGTAATCCAGACCAGAGAAACTCTGATCCTGCTATATTTCAGAAACAGGCTTCCTTAGAGGCTGGAGAACCTGCAGAGGAAGGAGAGCCCACTGGGTCCCATGTCCTGAGCTGCTGGCACACCTGGGGCCCTTGATCAGCTGGCCTAGAAGCTGCTTTTAGCTTTGTCAGTTTCTGGTTCATCACCTCATCTCTCCCCAGCTGAGAACACACCCTTTCCCCAGTCCTAGTATCCTTGCCTTAGGTATAATGGCTCCTGGGGTACAGGAAGAGAGGTTTGTGATGAATCCTTGATGAGTATTCTATTTAACAGAGCTCTGGGCAGGGCAGAGGGTGCTACTCCACAGGGAGCATTGTATGAGGGTGGGGGGTGTCCAGGGTGGGGGCCTGGTAACAATGCAGTAACTCAATTATAAAAGTTAGGAGGGAGCATGAGAGGCAGAGGCTGAAGTCCTCCCTCCCTGACACCAGGACCCGGTTTCAACATTTCTGAGTTCTTGTTTTCTGAGATAGAGAGACCCTGGCTTCCTTTTTCCTAGGGTGCAAGGCAACAGGAAGGGCTTTGTTCAGACCAGCTCTTATACCTCACATCATTCCCAAAGGCTTCTCCTGGGTCCTCATTACCTCCCACTGGGTGATTTAGAGGGTTATGGACATAAAGAACTGCCCCTACCCCCCATCATTGTTCCCAAGGTAGCAGTTGAAGCAGGCCATGTCAGGGCAGGGTGAGCACTGGTGCTGGTCACGCAGCTCCCTGGGAATAGAGGAATGGGACCCCATATCCATTGTCTTTCTGTTGCATTAACACCCTCTATTTGCCTTACAGGGACCGGCATGTCAGTTGCATGTAAATACTAGAGACACACTTGCCCAACTGGAAATTGCAGAAGTAATGCATTTCCCCCAAAGCAGAGAATAATACCCCTGGATAACAAAAGACCATAAACAAAAATAATAAAAGAGTACCACACATATTGTACTTTTTGCCGAATGTAAATTTTACCTCATGTTTGAATCACCAGTCTCTTTGGAGAGGCTAGTTTACAAGATAACAAATCTAAGGGCTACTATACAGTAGTGTACACACTGCTGATGTGAACCAACAGGCAAACACGTCAGTATTACAAAGCTGCCTCTCTACAAGAGTGGGCTTAAGCTTTCTTAGTGTTACTTTAGTACTTGTGAGGAGAAAGGACTTGGAAGCCTCCATGAGTCACTGGTTAGGGGCAGACACAGAAGCAATCAGATGAGATGTGCCCATCACTCTCACCAGCTTCCATTTCAGGAATTAAGATAGCTGTGGAACTAGGGATGTCTATTTGAAAGTGAGGAAGGAGGAAATGGGAGCTTACGACAGGTTCCAGCAGGACGGTTCTTGTCTTCACAAGGCGWCTGTCCTCTCTCCTCTCTGTGTCAGTGCCTAACAGGCTTGGACTCTGACGAGCGTTCCCAGCTTCTCTCTGCAGCCTTTAACCTTCTGACAGCCTCTCCGCAGACCCTCATCTGTCGCCTAACTGTCCTGCCATAGCTGCTAGGTCTCCTGGGCTAAGGCGCTCACAGCCCTGTTGGGGGGCAGGGGTTTATGTCAATCTGCTGTGGTCTGTTCCTGCAGTCCTGAAATGAGCGGCCCCCATTTTCACTCTGGAAGGCATTTTCATTTCGTCAATACATCAGCACGTCTGCAGTATATGTTGGGAAACATTCTCCTTCAGTCTAAACAAATCAAGCCCCACTTTATAACTTGGCTTATTGTGCAAAGCTTTAAACATATCAGAGATCTTAATGAAATGATCTCTCCAATGAAATCATCAATCTTAAGGACGAGGAGGAACAGAATTAATAAAAGAAACACAAGTTATCCTTACTGGATTTTCAGTTATTAAATCACAAAAATGACAGTTCCTCCTGTTATCTACTCCTGCTGTAACCCACAGCCCAATTCCWAGCAGGGCACATTTCCAAAGCAGCCTGGCACCAGTGGGGAGCCCAACAACTACAGTCTCTGGCCAGCCTCAAGGACTGCTCGAGTCACCAACACTGGCAGGGGCTGGGCTGGGCTGGGCGGCAGGCCAGGATGGCTCTCTGAAGACTTCCCATGCCTAGTCTTCCCTTGCCTGCCTGGACACTTACTACAGAGAGGAAAGGCAACTTATAGGTGTTTCTAGAGGCAGCATCTGTAGAGTAGCTCTCTTCTTGTGCTTTAAGGAAGACGCTTTGTGCTTAGTGCATTCATCTGCTGATTGGACAAGCCACTCTAAAGAATAGAAATTATAATTTTTATAAATAATACTAAGTTTGTAACATTTGGATGTCATGTGCAAACGATAGATTACTAGTTACTTTTAGATACCTGGTTGACTAGGTACAGCATCTATTTTTCAGAGTCAATTCAAGGGTTAAGCTTTTCTCATAAATGGTTTACACATCTGAGGTTCTTTGAATATTGCTATAATACCTGAACATTTCATACAAATCCAAACTTTAGGGAAATTAAGAATTCTGATCCCACATGGTGGAAAGCAGACTCAAGAGCCTTTGGCTTTAGCAAGGACATAACTGGAAAGCGTGGTCCTGTAGAAAAGAGTGTGATGAGTTGGGGAAGGCACGCACTACCGCTTCCCAGGGCACAGAGAAGGTCCTTTGCTGGGCATCTTTAAAAACCCTGTATGAAATTGCCCAGTGTGCAGARCTCCCTAAGCCCGTGACCACACCGCGGGGAGTCCAAGGAGTCACCCCTGGAATCACTACGGCAGAGCACACAGGGGGCTGTGCAGAAGAGCCTGGCTTCCTAGCTCAGGGCCCGCCTCAGCCTCCACTGGGATGAATCTCCTGTTGCTACAGGTGAGAGCTCTGGAACTCCAAGCATCCCAGCCCTCAGCCAGCCAGGGACACTTTTGAGAAGGCATTAGTGCGTACTCCCAGACAGTACCAGCTGCTGCTTAGTGCCCTGGAAACACAACTTAGGCTCTGCTGCTTTGTCTGGTCTTGGGAACAGCCTGCATCAACATCTTGATATGCCTTGGAGTACTTTGCTGTTGCCTGGCTTGGCTTTAGGGAAATGTATTGCCTTTCCCTCCCACTATGTGATATACACAACACACATTTTCCTTGCTTTTACCAAGATCAACGAACCTTTGGTGCAAAACCTAGGTCTATGCTGTCACTTTATACAAACATTTGTTCCTCCTTTTGACAGCTTATTCCACTTTACCTAAGGGCATGCACTCCAGCTTCCAACTACATTCTAGCCTTTACCACAGAAAATTCTATGGTGGGACAGAGCCAGGAGGAACATCTACCCTAGGCAAACCCTGATTCTAGTTGGGAAACTTGATTTTTTTCCCCATTAGGGAAAGGGGAAAAAATCAGCTTTAAATTTAAATGGATGGAATAAAAACAGAACTCCACAGTTGGCCCTCCCTAGAGCCACCTCACTTCCTGTCTGAGATTAATTCACCAGGACATACCCATTGTGTTGTGGATCCACAGCTTCTACCATTTCACAATCAAAGAGTCCAGGAAGCTCAGAGAGGGCCAGTGGGTCATAGCGAGATGTGGTCTCCTGAAGTCCTGAGCTCCTGGGACAGTCTGCCCCTGTGAGGTCGCTCTGCTGGGCTCCATCCACAGGATAGTGACAGGAAGCAGGATAGTTTGGAACAGAAGAAGTGGTGCTTGGCAGCTCACAAGTTTGATAGGAGAACTGTAAGGAGGCTGGAGCAGCCCCTGGCTGCTGTGGTGGAGGGGGTGGGGGTGGGGGCTGCTGCTGCTGCTGCTGCAGTTGTGAGGGTAAGGTAGGTGAAGCCCGGGGACCAGGTGTAGAGGGCAGGGACTGCAACTGCAGCTCTGGGTACTGGCTGAGGAAAGAGCTAAATTGTATCTGCTCAGAAGAGGGCTCGAGGACAGGACTCAGGGTCTGGGCCAGGCTGAATGATGGGGGCGGCTGTGGTGTCGATGGAGTCTCCTGGTGGGGAAGAGCCAGCTGCTGACTTGGTCCAGGGTAGGAGCTCTCTGCTATCTGCATCTGATTAAAATATGCTTGCAGCTGAGACTGCTTCTGGAGGAAGAGTCGCTTCTGTTGGAGCCTAAATTGGCAACACCAAAAGATTATATCTCAAGTGAGTGTAATTTCAATGTAAATTCAATACCAGACATTAACTCCACTTTCCCATTTTTTTTTTTAATTTTTTGAGAATCATACATATAGTCCAGGCTGGCCGTAATTTGTATTCCTCCTGTTTTAGTCACAGGAGACTAAGGGATTCCCGGCATGCACCATCATACCTGACACCCCCACCCACTAATTCTCTCTTTTCCATGCAAAGGGAAAAATCAGAGTAAGAATTCTCCACTGTGGGTTTTGCTCCTATCTGACTGACTTCTGATATAAGTGAGCACCAATACATTTTCTTTCCTAATTACTATGAAGACTGCTCAGAAAGAGAACATCTTAGCAGGGTGATGACTAGGGCGGTTTCATGTTGGCCAAGCAGCGTCTCCTGCTGGGAGCAGCGGACATAAACAGCATCAAGGGGAAAGCCTCATCATTCCTTTAGGCCACTGCTTCCGAAAGCTTAGGGCTGAGTATATTCCAGAGAAGTACAAGGAAACGGCGGAGTGTATAGGGGCTGCTGCCGCCTGGCCAGCTCCTACTCTAGGATCTCAACAGCCTCATTAACACCGTGCCTGAACAGACCATGACCATGTACCAGTGCATGGTCCTAGTAGAAGCGTTCTCCAGGCTGCCATGAAAATAACTGACTTTCCTGGCCAAAGACCTCCTTACCTATGTTCCTGTAGCTGCTGTTCCAGGCTCCGAGGTGGTTCTTTACAATACACTGGACAAGTATTCTGGGCCTTTGGCAGAAGACTGGGCTTCTGGAAGGTCAGAAAAGCAATAAAAGCCTAACTATATGCTATCACCTAGGACGCAGATGAGGTGATAGCATCACCCTTTGGATAGTGTATCCAGATGTGGCCTCCAGAATACCGAGTGAAAGCACGGATACTTGCTCACTGGAACCCTGGAAGAGCATGGGTCAGCAGGCCTGGGCATTTAGTTCTTGCCTACTTGTTTTCCACTTATAAAATTCTTCCAGGACTGGGATGCTCATGGAGAGCAATGAGAAAAGCACACTTAGTTCTTGTCAGGAAGGCCCAGTGCCTGCTAATCAATTCATTCTGAATGGGACCCATATCATAGCATTTTTTCAGATCTTTATATACCAGAGTGGACAGCCTTACTAAAATTTTGTAGATTATAGATCTCATCTTATTATCCACACATATAAAATTAGAAGTAAGCCAGGTCTTTCTTTCCCAGCATGTGGTGGCATTATCCTTTTCGACTGCCAACATAGGAAATAAGGCTAAATCTGAACATGTTTCTAGAAGCCACTAATGTAGGATTAATTTACCTGCCTATAAGGAATAGAACAGCTAGCTACCTTACATAATGCAAAACAGGCTTCTATGACAACGTGAGCCAGACTAAGAAGGCTAAGGACCCCACCTGGAGTCGATGCTGTAGGTACTGGGTCTCTAAGCTTTGCTGTGGCGAAAGCTGAGGGTGCATGCTGGCAGAGAGGCTGGAGACACTTTCCTGCTGCAGAGAGATTTCCTCCTAAGGATCAAGGGAGTGGACATTTCAATTTCTATGTGAGAAAATTTCAATCCATAGTTTAAGCACCTTTGCAAATGACTGAGTGGAATCCAGACTCCATGTGACCTAACACTCAGAAGCTTTTCCCTAACTAGTAGGTTGAAGGTTGCTTTTCAGAGAACCTACAGTGTTATCTGCACTCAACTCTTACCTCATCAGTAATAGAATCAGAACAAACGCTCCTGCCCGGGGTATTACCCAGAATACTATAGGATGCACTTAACACTGGCTCAAGAAATAGCAACGTTTATTATATTTTTAATGTGACTAATCCTCATAGTTAATAGTGATTTCACATTGGCAAGAAGCTTCTCATTTGGGTGATGTTCATCACCATGTTTGTGTGTGTGTAGTCAAGGGAGACAGAGAGCCATCCATATATTATCTGCCTGCTTTGTGAACCCAAAGTGGATTGAGCCTGCAGTCCTCTGTCTGGTGCTGAACATCTGACGGCAGCACGGCTGGCTTAAGATGGTAGTGGCAGCAGCAAGGAAACCTCCAAGACTGTGGGTTTCCCCATAAAGCCAGTTTAGTTACAACCAGGAGGAAGCTAACTGAAAATCACACGTCTGTAGGAGAAGTGTGTTTGGAAGGGCCTATACACCCACCTGAGGGCAGCTGCTCGAAAGGTCTTGGAGCTGAGGAGCAGTGGATGTTAAGGTGGGGTCTGTGTCTGGTCCCATTTGTTCATATAGCAACTGTACTTTGTTCAACTCCAGAATTCCTTTGGTTCTAGCAAGATTCTGAAGATGTTGTCTAAATGCTACAATTCCTGCAAAGTAAAACATCAGTTTAAGCAAAACAGGTCTTTTAGTTATCATCCATCCACACGTACATGGCAAAAGCTTTCATCTACATCTCTGCGTGGAGTTTTTGAAGCCACAAAAGAAAGGCCTTGCCTTGTGTAAGCGAAGTATCTGATGCTCTGCGGCCTTCTCGGAAGCTCACAGGGGACCGGTTGTGGGCCTCACGCTTCTGCGAGCTTAGAGCCTGCATGGCTGGGTTGGCAGGTCTGAGGCTTATGAAAGGAGATGTCATACGGGGTGACGGCTGGTTGGCTAACATGATGTCCTTTAGGGAAGGGCTGTCTTCCAGAAAGTTCAGGTCCCTCTGGGCAGACCCCATATCATACTCAGAGTCCACACTGTCAAGGGAGGGGTTATCACTCATGGAGAAAATTTTCCCTGGAAAAAAAAATTACCCAATCCAATAGCATCTTCTTTAAACACACAGACAAAAGCAAGACAAAATAGCAGTCTCTAGTTTTGACAGCCCTAATCTTTCAGGAAGATATGCAAGAGGACTGGAGTCCTCCTTAGTCTGGAAAACAGAACTCACCTAAAAGAAAAGTTCTTTTCGGGGTTGGGAATCCTAAGTGCAGGAGACCTGCAGTTCAATGTACAGGACCACAGACAATCCTCCATCCTTTTAGAATAGTTTTTCTGGCTAGTTAAACTATCCAAATAATCCTAGGAAGTTATAGCTGTAAGATCTTGGCCCTTGAAAAGAACCGTACTCCCTTATGAAGCACACTGTAGCCAAAGAATCCTGGAGTGAGGGGAATCAACCCAGAGCCATTTCGTTTTTATCTTCTGTAGTTACAGAGTAGACCTAATCCACACAGTCTGAGGCATCTGCCTCCACAAAGGAAGAGGATGTGGAATGAGCATGGCCACTATTTCTTGATGCCCAAAGTATGAAACAATGCTGTATGGTCTAACCTGGTGCTTCTCTGATATCATACCTGCCCTGGGCATCACAACCACTTGGTTAGTCACTTCTGATAGAGTGTGCCGTCGCTGCCCACTGCGCGTGGCCTGGAAAGCTTCAAAGGCTTGACTGGGGTCTTCCTCGGCCTCTCCTTCTGTCTCCAGCCCTTCATCAATGGAGGTCTCCATCATACTGCTGGGCAGTGACTGGCATCCTTTCCTCACCAGGACAGGGGGTACAGGGTCAAGCAGGCAGCCATTCACCTGTTAATGTGAAAGGACAGCTCAGTCGCTGCTCTGCTGAGAGGCACCCAGAGCAGAACCCTATTGGCCACGACTTAAAGCCAATGAAAAGTCAAGTAAAATATCGAAGTGCATGTATTCACTTCTGATGACAACAGCACATACATCAGAAAGGAAAACCAGCCAACTACAGCACTCAGAGGCCCACGAGGATCCGAACTGGCAGTGCCAATTAGGTTATTCTGCATCGTCACTGTTATAATAAACACATTTTTAGTGCTTTACACACGAATAGGATGTACTAGTTTGAGGTTTACCAGTTATTTTTTAAATAAGGGAAACAGAAGAAAAAGATGAGCTTTTTTTTTTCCTTCTAAAGCAAATGTCTCATAGCTAGGAGAGAACAGTCACTGTAATTCTAATTTCCAACCACAAAACATACAAAAAGTATCTGAATATACTTTTATGTTTATAACTTAAGTAGTGACCTAGTTGATATATTTTTAAACTGATTCTAATATGCCTGAGGAATGGAAAGTAAGACTTGTTGTAGACAGCAGATACCATAAAAATAACTGGAAAAAATTTCAAATGGCAAACAGCCAAAGCCTTCCATTACAGGATAACAAACGACTCACAGTTCAGCATGCCAGCAGAAGTTAGTAAGCCCCAGTGCATAGCATCCTCATCCTTAAGTAGTTCACACAGCATCTACAGTGTCTGTCCCATAGGGAGCTCGGCACAGGTCCTGAATGAGCACACTGCCTTCCCACAGTTGCCAAGCAAACCACCTAATGGCCAGCAAAACAGTACACAAAGGGGAGTTGTGGTTTCAAGTTCTGGCTGGTAAAAGCCCCAAAGAGCAGGCAATTATTTACCTCATTACTTTAACTATTCCCCTGTGGAAATCAATCCGTTTTCTCCTATGAATAGCTGCTCAGGAGCAGTCTGCAAAGGAGTCAGTTCTTCTGTGGTACTTTCAATTGGTACACACTAGGGAGAGCTATTATTTCCACTGAAGCAGGGGCAGCACATACATGTGAGAAGTTATGCAGGACTGCCCTATGGCAGACAAAGGATACTTTCCTCTTACARCAGTCACTGGAGGTACTGCAAGGTCCTTTCTTTGGAGAGGGAATAGGGTGACTCAGCCTTGTGTGCTGGGGGGAGCTGATTGCACAAGCGTCCTCGCCAGAGCCTTCGCACGGGTAAGGCACTGACACATGGCCGATGCTTTCTTCCCAGACCACACCAATGTCCTCATGGCACTGAAAACAGGACTCTGAAATCTGGCCAGCAGCTGCCATTCTATTCTTGGTCCAGTCCCAGATAAATTTCTCCTTTGTATTTAACAGTTCTCTTACAGGAAAGAATGACGGAACAACTCTCATTCTAGACTCCTTAGCTGTCTAGTAAGATAGCTTGCTAAGGCCCTCAAAATGCTTTAAAGCAATTATGTGCTGAGCATCCTTACATGTGCAGCCTCTGGCAGAGTGTGTGTCCCACTCCTGCAGCACAGGCAATGCAAGCAGGCTCTTTATCTTTCCTTAACATACAAGTCACACAGAACTCCTTTCCTGAGTTATTCAAATCAACCCAGTAGTCCCTGTGAGTTTATAGTCTTAAAATATTACCTCGTAAACTTATTTAAACTAGAAGAGGAGTTGTGTCTGAATTAAATCTTTCCCGGGTATAAACCAATGGTCTGATTTTTCACTGATCTGACTTTTCATCTAGGGACAGTTACCACACAGTACTTGGGGGTGGACAATGAGTAAGAAAGCCCTGGCGCGGCTCAGTGTCAACATGGGTGAGCACTTCTGGCCACAAGCTCAGGTTCCCTGAAGCAGTTGGCCATCATGCTTAGCTAGGGTTTCTGCTGCTGTGACAGAACATAACCAACGTCACTCGGGGAGGAAAGAGTCTATTTAGCTTATATACCACAGGGCCTAGTCCAAGGAGGGGAGACGAAGCAGGAACCTGAAGGTAGGACCTGAAGCAGACGACACAGAGGAATGCTGCCTATTAGTTTGTTCCCCGTGGCTGCCTCAGCCTTTTTTTTTTTTTTTTTTTTTAATAACACCCAGGACCCCCTGCCCAGGGTTAGGACTGCCTCCAGTGAGCTAGGCTCGCCTGCATCAATTATTAGTAAGAAAATGTTCCGCAGACCTGCTCACAAGCCAATCTGGTATGGGCATTTTCTCAACAGAGATTCCCTTTTACATTTACAAGATGACTTGACCTTGTAAAAGTTGACAACAAACTAACAAGGACATGCTAAGTTACCAAGGGATTCGATAGAAAAGAATCCAGGTATGTTTCCCCTTTGGGTGTTATTTCACTGTCTTCTTGCAAGAAAGAATGACCGAGAACTCATACTTTGATGCTCCTTAACCATCTACTAAGACTGTATACAAGGATGTATGACTAAAATCTTGGGTTAATCTATATACATGACATAAGCCACTAGAAATACTCTAGACAGATTAAATGACAAGATTTTAAGATGTGGCTAAAATGTATAATTTCTAACATTTTGTTTCAGAGACCTCATATGTAATAGGTGCTCTACGCAAAGCACTCAAAGCCATCTGAGGCTTYAGCACTGACTGAGAAGGCCCGTGAGCCTGCCTCTCTAAATTCATAATTCCCAAGGTGGTTGAATTTGGAGACGGGGCCTGTAAATGAGTGGAGCCCTGATCTAACAGGATCAGTATCTTTATAAGAAAAGACAAATGGGAGAGTGCTGGAGAGACCGATCAGCAGTTGAGATGTATACTGCTGCTCTTTGCAGAGGATCCAAGTTGGGCTCCCTGCACTTATCTTAAGAGGCTCACAGTGCCTGTGACTCCACCTCCAGGGGAACTGAACCCTCTGGCCTCTATGGGCACAGCATTACATGCCCACAGGGACAAGTAAATACACAGAACCATAATTAAAAATAAGTTACATCTTTAAATAACAAAATAAGAAAAGACATACTAAACCAGCTGTGGTGCTGCATACCTATAATCTTAGCACCCAGGAGGCCAAGGCAGGAGGGTTTAATGTCTGAGGTCAGAAGGAGAGACATCAGAGAGCTTGTTCCCAGTTGCCGCATGGGCACATAGGAAAGGCTGTGTGATGTCTAAAGACAGAGTGAGAAGGTGGCTGTCTAAAAAACAGGAAGACTTCATAATTTCTTAGAACCAGCTAGAACTAACTTTGTCTTGCCCTCTGGCCTCCAGAACTATGAGAAACATAATTTCTGTTGTTTAAGCTATTCAGCCTATGGTATTTTGTGGGTATTTTAGGGTATTACATGAATAGGTTCATACAATACACCAAGCATAATATAAGCTCCTGAGTTTGGAGGAGAGAAATGGACCCTATTTAATTGTATTCCATGTCCCCGGCAAATGTGGCACATACTGAGCAGGTGCTGGAGCTCAAACCTAAGCTTTTCACCCCAATCGCAGACCCCCAACCCCACCTACTCTCCGCCCAGTCCAGCACTTACAAATTGCCCCCCCCCCATTACCTCCTTCATTTCTCCTCACTGAAGGAGGAGCCCCCGTGGCTACCATCCCACCCTAGGACTAATCAAACCCTCCCCTGCCGAGGCCCTGCTAGGCAGTCCAGGTCGGGAAGGGGATCTGGTGGCAGGGAGCAGACTCTGAGTCATACATCCCCCCCCACCCCCCGCCACCCCGGCTCCACTTGTTAGGGAACCCACCTGAAGACCAAGATGCACATTTGCTACAAATGTGTAGGCGTGACACTTGCATTTTCAACCAGCTGGTAAAGGTGTGAATTTGGAAATCGTTTTATTATAGTCTTTAATAGTATTACAAA
The DNA here is from genome assembly GCA_002335545.1 of Apodemus speciosus. Taxonomy (NCBI): domain Eukaryota; kingdom Metazoa; phylum Chordata; class Mammalia; order Rodentia; family Muridae; genus Apodemus; species Apodemus speciosus. The sequence continues at coordinate 140,855 of BDUI01000724.1, read as the reverse complement.
TGGACTGAAATGTGTGTACATGGGAGATGTACTCTACACAGTTTGTGCAACTGTCTCCTACCATGGGCTCTATGTCCTCAGGATCTCAATTACTGCTCAGAAAAATGCCTTCCCCTCCTGCCCCAGAAATCCCAAGTCAAAGTTTCAAGTCAGACTCCTTCAGTGATTTTACTAACAATTAAGGGAATGAGAGGTGATCTGTTTTTAAATGTATGATACTAATTCTTGATTGCAAGTAGAAATGGAATTATCAATACATACAGCTATGATAATCTTTCAGAAAACAACTGGGCTATAGTAAACGTATATGAAGCCATATGAACAAAGGAACTGAAAGATTCTTTGGTGTATGCATTTATTTATGGGCCGCAAAGAAAGGTAGTTGGAAGGATATAACAAAACAATTGACATCAGTCCTGGAGATGTTTATGGCCTATTCTGAGTTTCAGGGTGGCAATGCCAGTGCTGGGGCCAGTTCCAGGTTGACCCTCACTCCTACAAATGTGAATATACCATTTAGCAATGTCTGTATCTTCTGCAAACCATTTCCTGTCTGTTTCCTAGTAACTACAACAATCACAAGCTTTAAAAATAGCTTGCCCTATATATTATAGCAGACAGTGCCCAATCTGTGTTTTGGGCCTGGTGCCCTTACAGGCAAGACTTCAACACACTGCATTTTAATTTCTTCAAGAGAATTAGATCATAAAAACAAATTATGCTGCCTATTTTATGTCTAAACGCTGAGCATGGATTTATCACTAATGTGTATTGCGAGGCAAACACAGGCATAGAAAACAGACTGTCCATAGGAAGTAGACTCCTCTTTAGGGCCAGACAGTAACTATTCCTGTATAGCAAGTTGGCTTACCACCTGTTGTGACAGTCTGGTATGGAGCTGCCACCGTCACTGTGCTCCACAAAGCCCACACAACTTCTGGGCCTGACATCCAGAGGTCTTAACCGAACGGCATTTGCCATCCCATTTCTAGGCCTGGAATTCTACCCTCTCAACCCCACTGTTACCATCCCCCACCTCCTATTTCATGAACATTCTCGTATTTCAGGCCCTGTATCGTCTCCCTCCTGGGCCTGTGCTTATTAACCTCCCAGTGTCCTTGCTCCCTTGCCTGTCTGCTAGAGAACCATTCAGGCAGTCTCCGAGACCAGCATGTATGCAGTGTCTCCTTGCTCGGGTCTTCAGCTGGTGTCTGACTATCCTATCAGCTGTCCCACTCAATAATTCACCAGTTCCACACCCGGAACACTGCCCAGAGAACTGACCTGCTTGCTTGCCCTTCAAAGTGAACACACACACATTTTTACCTGTACAGTTTCCCTTCCCGTGCCTGCACCCTCAGAGGAGCAGCCGCGTTTAGACAGGCCTGATTACCTACCGCACCCTCCCTTCACTGACGAAACCCCGCCCTGGTTTCCAGCCACATGGATTGTAGTCTACTTTGCAACTCTAGTTCTGAGAGTTACCCCCAAATTTTCCTGATCAAGTACAAAAATCAATCCCCCTGCCTCTTTATAGGTTCATTTGACTTATATCCTGCTATGTGACACTTTATCAGTTTATTCAGTAATTGGCCTGCTGTGTTACTTCTATACAATTTTTGTTAGACCACAGTCTAGTATGGTGTTAGGCAAGTTCATGTCTGATTCATCTTTTTGTTAACCTAAAGAGGGTAAGATATGGGAAAACTGTATTTGTTGACTATTTAAAATCTACCCTAAACCACACAGATTATCTTACTTAAATGTCACAACGGCATCCTAAAATACATACATAGAACATAGTTTTATACAGAGCAAAATGAAATTCCCCTTGCCCAAATTCACACAGCTTAGCGAAGCAGTCTGAACATACCCTACATTCTTTTAGGACACTGTTTGCTATTAATCTAGTCATCTCTATAGCACTGGGTACTGCGTATATACCACTTACATCACAAGTCAAAAGGAATCCACTGCATGAAGAAAGCAGTCATCTTTTATTTCCTGACAGTCCGCTTTATGCATAAACCAAATGCAAACTAAACCCTTTAAGCATGCCCAGGATGCTTACTCAGTCAGAGAGAGATCCTATACTTTGTATTTATGGTTTGCTGTGCAGAAAGAACACAACAACAACAAAGTGTAACTCAGCTCAATAGGTAACATTTTGATTTTAAAAATCATAACTTCTAGCCAGGCGGTGGTGGCGCACGCCTGTAATCCCAGCACTCTGGGAGGCAGAGGCAGGCGGATTTCTGAGTTCAAGGCCAGCCTGGTCTACAGAGTGAGGCTATACAGAGAAACCCTGTCTCGAAAAAACCAAATCCAAAAAACAAAAAAATGAAACAAAACAAAAAAAATCATAACTTCTGAAGAGTCAGCCAATCTACCTCCTGACCCAGTCATGCACTCGAACATTTATGAAGAATCTTTAAAACTTGGGAAAGAAGAGGAACTGGTTAGGGGAGGAAGAAGTAAAGGGCTTATATGTCCTGGAGTTGTTACTTAAATGATGAGAGCTGATCTCTGAACATTTTGATAAAATTCTTCACCGAAGCAACAATCAACAAAACCACACTATGACACAGTGTGTCAAACAGGCCCCCAGCCCCTCTGCACTGCATCACAAGCACACCACCCTTTGGAGTACCTTTGGAGTGTCGACAYGCTCTTCCTCCATAAAGGCAGCTTCTGCTGGACAGCCCGATGTTGGAAATGAAAAGGCCCCCGCAGTGGATGCCTGCGGGAGGAGGGTAGAGCGCATCAGCCTCACGCTCGGTGGATGCAAGGTCACTGGCAGCCCCACAGTCTGTGCCTGAAAATACGGCAAGAACAGACAGTGTGGGAACAAATATGCTCACCGCTCCTGGAACAAGAGTTATTTGCTGGAACTCTAGAAAAGACTTGATTGTGTGTGTATGTGTTTGTGTGCACACATATGTGGTAAAACACTGAATTTAAAGTCTCACTAATCACATATTCTCAAATAAATTATACAGAATTTGGTTCCTGTCTTATAACAATAGTCTTTCACACAGGCAACAAGATAGCGTTTGTAAGGAATCAAAGAATGGTCTTTGTCTCAATTCAATAAACTTTTTTTCTTTTTTTTAAAAATATGCTACCTGGAAAGGGGGAAAAACGGCCTATAGGAGCTCAACGAGGAGGCACAGACATACTCAAGCCTCATAGCTAGTACAACATAAGTACAGGAAGTAATGCTATTTTCCTGCTTCTCCTCCCCATGAGAAGAGGAAGAAGACAGAAGCCTCTACTTAGGGTGACAGGAAGGTCCCTTTCTTTTGAGAAGATGCAGTCTGAATACAATTTGCTAGAACGACAGGAGAAAATGCTTATTGCTGCAGAGTTCCATTCCTGGGACCAGCCTGCTCCACAGAGCTTGGGTCTACTTCTGTCTTTCTTTCTTACAAATTCTGGGCCGACCGCTTGTATCTCTCTTTTTTTTCTTCTTCAAGACAGGGTTTCTCTATGTTGCCCTGGCTGTCCTGGAAATCACTCTGTAGACCAGGCTGGCCTTGAACTCAGAATTCCGCCTGCCTCTGCCTCCCAAGTGCTGGGATTACAGTTGTGCGCCACACGGGCCAGCTTGTGTCTCTTAAGTGATGGGGTATCAGGCGTGTACTACCACACTTTGGCTTCCCATAGGTGGTGCATTCCATTCTTCTGTCTCCTTTGTCAGTGCTGTAAGTAAACAAGGTCTGACAACTCCCCTTCTATCCACAGCCTAGAAACCAGGAATAATGACTTAGATGTGCTTTGAACATAACAGACACTGTGATACATTTGGGGGGACAATCATCATACCAGACTCCCACAGGAAGAAGCATGGCCTCCGTTTTCCCTGCTACAGTTATGACAGAAGATACAGGATGGTGACTGTTAAATTCAGATAAACAAGGGAACAAAACCACATGAAACTGTAATTTCTTTTTCAAAATATGGGTTTGATTTGTGGATCTATCACTTATTAGTTCCATGATGATTTTAATCAGGCAATTTAACTTTCTCTGAATCTTTTCTTAACTCATAAAAATGGGTGTAATGCCCACTTCATAGCGAACTTAAGGCTGAAAGGTAACATGTGAACCCTCAGCTTAGCATCATAAACTCTCTGCCTCCCAGGCTTAAAATGACCCCAAGGACAAAACAAGTGGACAGAAAGCAAGCGCAGCTCTGCAGTCATCCAGTCTCTCGTGGCTTCCAGCTGGAATTTTAAGATAATTTTTGCTGTTCTCTGTTTTTGTTTTTGAGACAGAGTTTCTCCATGCAACCTTGGAAATCACAGTGTAGCCCAGGCTAGTCTAGACCTTACAGAGATCCAATAGCTTCTACCTCCCAATTGTTGGGACTAAAGACATCATATTCAGCTAAATTGATAATTTTTAAGGATGAGGTATGCTCTTACGATACATTTCAAAAATGAGTATACTTAAAATATACTTTATGTAGGATACATTGTGACACTAATATCAGATATATTCCATGAAAGAAAGAATAAACAACAGCAAGCTGCCAGGTATCCAGTGGATGGGAAACACCGCAAACAGTGCTGTGACTCTGAGCATGAYGGAGGACCAGATTCTTGCCCGTCATTTTTCTTTGGGCTTATATTGTATATCTTGGGCATATTTCTGGCTATCACACAACACTTTCATTTCCTAATAAATGTACATTTAGTATATTCCTACCCAATCACCAACTTTCAATTAAAGGGTAAAATAAAAAGTTTGATTTCTATTTCCTCAATTTCTTAACCYGTTCTTTCTGTCTGAGAGCAGGGAATGCCTTACTTGAAGATACTCCACTGGAAATGAGATACTATACCTGATCACAAGGCTGTTCTATCTCCATCCTGTTTCCCATTCTTTAGGGTGGACAGAGCTGTATCAGATTAAGCACATCACATTTTCCTTGACAACTTTCCTTTCCTTTTTTGGAGGTAAGGTCTTATTTTGGAGTTCTAGCTGGCACTGATACCTTAATCCTCCTGCCTCAGGCTCCACAGTGCTAGGATTCTAGGCACACTGTCATACCTGGTTTCTTCCACAAATTTTATTTGACTTGGACTGCAGAAATTGACTATGAACTTATATTGAGGAATAATATTTTGGTGTGACACTTCCTAGGAAACAGAATGATGTGTTTTACAAGTYTGTGTGAGCTAACTGTCTTTCAGAAGCTGAGATGTGGCATGGTTGAGTATTTAACAAGGACCTACAAAGCCCTGGATTCAATCCTCAGCACTGGGTGAAAACTGTCCTTTCTAATCAGGGAGGATATCAAACACAAAGGCACTCTCAAATTAAAGGCGGTGAGCAAATGTTACTATGTTGTCCCTCCTGACCACCGAGTCCCAGGCCTTTGTTACATGGCAGGCTGGTATTCTCACAAGAGATGAAAGACACACAGGGTTTCCCCATAGCCCATGTGCTGAGAGGGCACAGCAGGAGGCAGTCATCTATTAGCTTAGAAGACAGCTTGTGGTAGAAACTCACTGCAGGCACCAGATCACTTGCCTTGAGCCTCCGGAGCCATGAGAAAGTAAATGTTCATCCGGCATTTTGCTATGGCAACCCAAACAACTTAAAAGTGAGCGTTGTCCTATGATGGTGGAGCAACCTCTAATCAGCAATTAAAGAAAAGAGACAACCATTTCATCGTCACCTGCTTGAAGCTGATACAAACTTGAAGTAGGAATGTTGTTAAAAACTAGTATTTAGGGTCGATGAGAAAAGTTAAGAGTGTTCTTTTTCTAAATCGTTGCCTGGTATTTCTGGCATGATCCACAGGGAATGAGAGTACTGGCCACCTACCTACAGGGAGCAGCTCACTGTTGTCTACGAAATAATAAGGGTATTCCATCACTAAATAATGACTGCCTATGAGCACGGCTTGGCTCCTGGGTATTTCAGGGGCCTCAGTGGCTGTGACACTGCCTTGCAAATGAGAGCTGTGCTCTGCTGAATGCAACTGTCCCCAAGGTTGACTAGTTTTATCTTGGCAACAATCTCTATTTTTTTGGGGGGGCGGGAATAAAGATTTATTTACGTATTTTTTATTTGAGTACATTGTAGCTGTCTTCAGACACACCAGAAGAGGACATTGGGATGGTGGTGAGCCACCATGTGGTTGCTGGGAATTGAACTCAGGACCTCTGGAAGAGCAGTCAGTGCTCTTAACCGCTGAGTCATATCTCCAGCCCTCGGTAGCAATCTTATTAAGGAGGCACCATTTTCCTTTTATATTTACGAACATAGGATCTGAGAAATTCTTACCTGAGTAAAATCATTCATCTCTATATGGAACTTAAGGTCTGCGTATTCTATAGTGTGTGTGGTCTCTGTATTAGATCATGCTGTTTTCTCAGCTTTGTTTATTGCAATGTCAGGGAACAAGTGATCTACTCTCTCTTTAAACAAACAAAAAAAATCAGAGAATTAAAACAAAGACGCTCTATTAAAACTTTTACATCCAAATAAACAGAGAAATCAGTTTTTTAAACAAGGCACATTAAAACACAGAGGGCAGGGAACATTTTTTCAGCTGTGGGTCCTTCTTGTTAGAGGGCCCAGAAGGCACTTTCAACCAGTCAGTAGGTAAGCTGGGAAGCCTTCTATTAGAATTGGACACATCTGAAATTACAGTATGCACAGTTTGATGCTGGCCTGGCCAATGTGTACAATGAAAAGAACGTGTGGTGTGCTTGGCAGTAACAAAGTTAGCAAGCAAAAGAAGCCATGTATACTATACACCTTTACCTCAAGCCAAATCAAATACAAGTTGAGATATCTGAGGGCTTTGCTTACCACACAGACATGAAAGAATATCTTGTACAATGACACACGCATGTGCTGGGGAACAACTGCTCATGAAAGCCCTCACCACTCTCACTTGTGAATGTTTAAGAAGAATAAAGAAGTTTAGCTGAGAAAGCCTGTTACTGCATTGGGCATCCTGCCTCCTATCCCTTTCTCAGGCCACACTTGTACGTCGGAAGCACATCACTACAGCTCACTACTATCAACACAGCTCAGGAGCTCTTTTTTTCCCCTTTCACTCTTGCTTACAAGCAGTGCTATTCAATTTTGAAGATTCTCGAGTGCTTAGAAATATTCTGATCCTAATATTTGGAGCCATATCGATGTAGTATTCCCTCACATTTGCATTGCTACATTATTTTTAAGATATTAAAATATATATAATTCACCTGTTAGAAACCCTCCCTTTTCATGTTCTACAGAAACCAATGCAAAAGCTCCTCATCCCCCTGCCCATCAGAACCTCACTGATCTACGAGTGCCACTTACAGAAGCAGAAGCGTCCTGTCTGGGAGGGGCATTCCTTTCCCAGCCCTTACACAGACAAGTCTGAGACCGCTCAGATCACATCCTCTCCTGGCGCTGAGCCATGACCCCACTGTGCCCACTCAGGCTTTTGAGGACAGTGAGAAGGTCATTTCTACCTCTGCTGTAGAACAGACACTCAGCATTTGCTTTGTACTATTCTTGGGCTTCACAGATACCAACTCACCTTGTCACTGCACTTAGTGTCCCTACCACTTTAAAAAGTGAGGCTCAGAATCTGGGGTTTGCTCTGGTGTTCYTGCTTTTAACCACTAAGTGCAGTTGTACCTCCAAATCAGAGCTAAGCTCACACAAGGTCTGCCTTTCTTGGCCTTCGTCCCTGTTTCTCCCAGCACCACATTAAATCTTCAGCATTCTGCATCTCACTTAGTATGAGAATCTTGTAAGCATTTCTAAAAAATTTCTGTTCTTCCAAGGCTGAGCATGATGGCACGTGCCTTTAATCCCAGTACTTTGGAAGGACAGTCAAATAAAGGTAAGTTCAAGGCCAGCTTAGTCTATATAGCAAGTCCTAAGCCAGCCTATGAGATCCTGTCTCAAAACCAACCATAAACAACCTCCTCCTGGCCTTTCGAAGCCAACCACCCCTCCATCTCCAGACGTCCTACCTCATGGCTTTCAGAGGCTCGTTATCTTCTTCACAAAGTCACCCTTGGCATTTAGAGCGGTTTACAGTTTAAACTTTATTTCTATAGACTTCAGTTCAAATGGGCTGAATTATTAGGAACAAGATCTACAATAGTTCATGTGAGCAGTTGTGTTCATCACTGGGTGTTTCCTCTTTAGCCACAATGTCTTCAGTACTGCGTGTCCCTGTCAAGGTCTCAYACCTTCTTGCAAGCCTGTTTTACATGTCATCTCTTCCATGAGGCTCCCTATCCTCTGAGCCCCGCTCTCCCTTGCCCTCATCCTGCTTTGAAGGATTATCCTGGTTGTATCTTTGCTTCTACGACAGCTTCGAGAGCCACGATGGCGTCCCATGCACTCCAACTCTTAGGAGTGCCTAATAACAGCAGCTTGCACATGGTCAATCTGTAAAGAGTTCTGTAAATGAACTGAAAGTACAGGCTATTTCCATTAATTCTCAATATTAGTAAATGATTAAATGATAAAATACCTCTTAGAAAAAAGGAACTGAAAATAAAGTTAACCCTTAAAAGGAGGAAGAATCTAGTGAATGACAGTGGATGAAACTTTCTAGAAAAACCTGTAGAAGATGAGATCCTAACCTTTTGTACCAAATGATAAAAACTGTGTCCAACATAAAAAGGCACATGCACAATGCAACGAGTGGCTACAGGCTGTTGTTACCTTGGCAACTGTTTGTTCAGCAATGGTGCTAGGCCGGCGCTGGCGGCCATCAAGTCTCTGCTCCACAGGAAAACTGCTCCTGTGTGATTTCAGACGTTCCACCAACAAGAAATAAATGGCAGCAAAGTGATTGTAGCTCTTGTTTTGCAAAGACTGAAAGAGAAAACAGGTGCTAAAGRCAGAGAACTGTGAAAACCAATGAAGGGGTCTGTACTTTTTTAAAGAGAGGGTACAATCATGTACCCTGAAAATGAAATCACAAAACCTTTTCTTTCTGTCTCATGTCTAAGAAGGGAAGCACAGTCTCTGGCATGATGTTCAGCCCAAGGGCACTGGCCCAAGTGAACCCTCTGAGATCCACTCACATAAATTTCCACAGTAATTTTGGCTTAAGATTTTAGAGGTGTTTTTTTTTTTTTTTATTTCCGTAATTTTAGACACCAAAGTACTTAAAAAAATACTGTAGTGAAGTATACCTCTGAGTAAAAAACCTTTCTAGAATTCAGAGAGGAAGACATACACTTTAGGTCTCTAGATTCATCAAAGGGGACATCTTTAAATGACTGTTTGGTCCTATTTCTTTATCAGGGATCGATTAATTTTTCTGCATTAAGAGAAAATGTCATCACTGTTTCACACAGTGGCTGCCAGTGCTGTGATAGGGCCCTATCTCACAGTGGTAACTAGGTGTAAAGTTGATCAACTCCCTGTGCCCAAACTTCTAACTTTTTAGCTTCAGTCAAAGTTCACATCATTGAAAGCTCTGTGAATGAACAAAGCCTTTGTGGACTTTCTGGTGATTACTTTGGGCTGGAGAATGACAGCTGGATGCTGGATGGAGAGACAGTGTGGCTGCATTCTTAGGTAATCTTTTCCTCTTGTTTTTGCAGCTCCACCCTTTGGAAACCTTGAAAATAAACTTGCTTCCCAAAATGTTCACGTTATTAGTCTGCCAGCTTTCCTGGGATGCCAATGCCACAGAGAAACAACTTCTCTTTTGGCTTCTAATTCCACCTGACAATCTACTGGGTGCTGTATGGGACAACATGGATCCACAAAACCCTCAGTGAAAACAAAGCCCCACAGGCCAGAGGAACCCCACAGAAGCTGCCATCCAGGATCTACTCCATGGATACGCATGGGAAAACGTCACTGAGTGCACAAGGCACAAGGCAAGAGAGCAAGTTTGGTTTTGCTCATGGCTGCAATAGGCGACAAGAGAGAGTCTCCTTAAGGCCCTGTTCCGCTTTGGTGGGGCTGTTGTGCAGACACTATATCTGTTCTATAAGCATGCGAACTAATAGGTAGAAAAAAGCAAAAAGGAAATTTCCAGGTTTAAAGAGTTCTTAGTTCTACAACCATTAATATTTCCAAATCACAACCTACTTGTCTGCTTTCTCTGGCTCACCACAACCCTACTGGCCGTCTTCAATCTCATTCCTTTCTTTTGGCTCCTGGCTCAGCCCTTAGTCTTGCTCCATACATGTAGTCCATATAAACTATTTTAATACCAATATGAAATCCATGTTTCACTCTGGAAGAAACTTTCTACTCTGTATTTTCATGAAATAGGGTCTCACTATGTAACTCTGATTACCCTTGAACCCACAGNCAGAGAACTGTGAAAACCAATGAAGGGGTCTGTACTTTTTTAAAGAGAGGGTACAATCATGTACCCTGAAAATGAAATCACAAAACCTTTTCTTTCTGTCTCATGTCTAAGAAGGGAAGCACAGTCTCTGGCATGATGTTCAGCCCAAGGGCACTGGCCCAAGTGAACCCTCTGAGATCCACTCACATAAATTTCCACAGTAATTTTGGCTTAAGATTTTAGAGGTGTTTTTTTTTTTTTTTATTTCCGTAATTTTAGACACCAAAGTACTTAAAAAAATACTGTAGTGAAGTATACCTCTGAGTAAAAAACCTTTCTAGAATTCAGAGAGGAAGACATACACTTTAGGTCTCTAGATTCATCAAAGGGGACATCTTTAAATGACTGTTTGGTCCTATTTCTTTATCAGGGATCGATTAATTTTTCTGCATTAAGAGAAAATGTCATCACTGTTTCACACAGTGGCTGCCAGTGCTGTGATAGGGCCCTATCTCACAGTGGTAACTAGGTGTAAAGTTGATCAACTCCCTGTGCCCAAACTTCTAACTTTTTAGCTTCAGTCAAAGTTCACATCATTGAAAGCTCTGTGAATGAACAAAGCCTTTGTGGACTTTCTGGTGATTACTTTGGGCTGGAGAATGACAGCTGGATGCTGGATGGAGAGACAGTGTGGCTGCATTCTTAGGTAATCTTTTCCTCTTGTTTTTGCAGCTCCACCCTTTGGAAACCTTGAAAATAAACTTGCTTCCCAAAATGTTCACGTTATTAGTCTGCCAGCTTTCCTGGGATGCCAATGCCACAGAGAAACAACTTCTCTTTTGGCTTCTAATTCCACCTGACAATCTACTGGGTGCTGTATGGGACAACATGGATCCACAAAACCCTCAGTGAAAACAAAGCCCCACAGGCCAGAGGAACCCCACAGAAGCTGCCATCCAGGATCTACTCCATGGATACGCATGGGAAAACGTCACTGAGTGCACAAGGCACAAGGCAAGAGAGCAAGTTTGGTTTTGCTCATGGCTGCAATAGGCGACAAGAGAGAGTCTCCTTAAGGCCCTGTTCCGCTTTGGTGGGGCTGTTGTGCAGACACTATATCTGTTCTATAAGCATGCGAACTAATAGGTAGAAAAAAGCAAAAAGGAAATTTCCAGGTTTAAAGAGTTCTTAGTTCTACAACCATTAATATTTCCAAATCACAACCTACTTGTCTGCTTTCTCTGGCTCACCACAACCCTACTGGCCGTCTTCAATCTCATTCCTTTCTTTTGGCTCCTGGCTCAGCCCTTAGTCTTGCTCCATACATGTAGTCCATATAAACTATTTTAATACCAATATGAAATCCATGTTTCACTCTGGAAGAAACTTTCTACTCTGTATTTTCATGAAATAGGGTCTCACTATGTAACTCTGATTACCCTTGAACCCACAGMGATCTGTCTGCCTCTCAGTACTGGGATTAAAAGTGTGCCCACTATGCCCAGCCTCCGCTACCTTGTAGTTTTAAGCTTCAATCTTGGCCTTTTCCTAATCCTCTGAAATTCTTTTCTTGAATGTTTTAGGTAAAGGAAGGGGTTTAGAGATTGAATAACAGCAACTAACTATAAATAGAGCCTGATGTAGTCCTCAGGGAACCCTGAGCAGTGCACCCAGGCACTGGGGATGGATGTGCTAAAAGACTAGGAACAGGTGTGATCATGGAGCTTCAAGCCATAAATGCAGAAGAACACTTAAACTTCTGCAGACATCTCCATCACTTTACCTCAATAGTCTTCTGCTGATCAATCCCAAGGCTGTGCATCAGTCGCAGAACCTGCTCATTAAACTCTCCAATGGACGGCTCATTTTCCTGTTCTTGTGGATAGAGAATAGGCCTCTGTACAGGAACCTCGATGAGCATCCACTTGTGCTCCTTGATTTGAGCTATGCTTAGCCGTTTGGAAGGATCTAGGACCAACATCCTTCTAATGAGGTGTTCACAATCTATGGAAAATGCAATGTTAAAAAAAGTCAAATATATCACCTTCAAGCACACTTGCATGGCCCATGTGACTTGTACAACAATCGTTGTATCCTTCACTAGAAAGCAGAAGGACAAATGAGCAAATGAATATATGAATGACAGACTGGTCAAGTTCAGATGCTGAAGAAAATATTTAAGAAGCACAAGTGAGAACAAATCTATCTGTATGCTAAAGGAATCTTTCTAGTGCATTTCTCAAACTTAGATTTCCACTAAGGGAAAAAAAAATTAGGCTTCATTCCCAGAACAAGTATAATGAACTTATCCTTGGTCATACTGAGGCATGCTCAGGAAAGTCAGGTGGTGAGCTCTTTCCAGGGAGCTGCTGCTTTCTCATCAGTGCTGTCAAAGACCACGCACACGGATCGGCTTCTGATGCCACGGCAGCTGCAGCTGAGTGAAATCAAGCTCTTCACTACCCTTCCCCAACCCAGCCTCCTGCCACTCACGTCTCTCAGGCACTGTGCTAAGTGCTTGTGCAGAGTAATTTAACCATCTTTATGACATCTTTAGAGTAGGAACTACTGTTAATTCCACTGTACAGATGAATCAAAACTGCATGGCCAGTGAATGGTGAACTCAGGATTCCATCCAGATAGTCATCTGTTTCTAAAGCCTATGTGACCTTGCTTTCCCAAGAAAACTAAAGACATAACAAAAAAGTAAATCAAACTGTTGTTTATATGACAGCCCCAAACAAAACAGGTAGGAACTGTGGCATTTCAATTTACTTCACGAGAGTGCCACCAGTTGACTTGAATTTAAAAACTTAATTTTGAAAATCTATTTCATATGTAGAGTGAATGTATCTATGGAGTGTTTCTGTAAGTCTAAAATAAACTGGGACATTTATAGACTCAAGCTGAATGGGAAGACTTGCTGCTCTTAGTCTGGGTAGCTTCTGTTCTCAGTTACTACATGGAGGGTTTTGCAGTGCTCCATGGCTTTTAAAATGACTCAGTCATTTTATGTGGTACCAAACTCTCAGTAAGGAAACTGGCTAGGACTTCATGCAGTGTAAGTTCTGTAATGCACAACTAACACAATGAACAGCTTGTTACCTTCTGACATGAAGTATGGAATCCGGAATCTTCCTTCCAAAACTCTCTGCCGCAAAATAGGGAGAGTTGGTCCATCAAAAGGCAGAGCTCCACAGACAAGGACATAAAGAACAACTCCCATGCTCTAGGGAAGAAAGCAGTGCAGTCATTTTCAGGGAACACGCCAAACACTGTGGTTCCCTAAACTTTGTGTGGCTCTTTAAATCATATGGATGATGGATTCCTGTCCGAATTTGTTATTTTCTCAAAATTTGAAAGTCTTTCCTTCTGTGGTGAGATTAAGCATAATAAATGCTAAGTGGTCTGAATTTGATCATTTACCATGTTACTTCAAATCATTGCTGATATTAGGATGGCAACAGCTGTCTCTAGAAATTCTCTCCTAGGGGTCCGTTTCCAGATGCTCTGACTAATAACAGTCTATTGGATGGGGGAGAATCCTGCAGGAGCTTCTGAGACAGGCCAGAGGACCAACCGACTATCAGGATAGGTACATTTAACACATCAAAGCAAAGCAATACCCATATATCCAGCTGTGGTCCTTCATATTGCTGCCCTTCAAAGACTTCTGGGGCTGCATAAGGGGGGCTGCCACACCATGTTGCCAGCAGTTCACCAGTTTTAAAGAAATTTCCAAAGCCGAAATCTATTGRGATGGAAATAAATGTTACTTTTATCTCTGCTCTCAAACTGCACTGTACCTCTCAGTAATCACTTTATAATGTGGGACCACTATGACAATGCCTTTTTCCCCCCTGAAATATCTATTTGTGAGAACAACCACTGTGAATTTGATTATTGTAGAACATAAGTTGTTTGATAATTACTAACAAACTTTTAGTTGTATAAAGTCGATAGGAGGCAAATTAGTTAAATCCAACGAAGTAGCAACACATAGCAGCTTTTGAGGCAACTGAGAACCTGGTAAGTTACAGCTCTGTAAATGTTGATCTATATATCCCACTCTAGGCAGATACCCATCTGAGTACTTCACAAATGACAGCATGTGGTCTGCTACAAGCCACCTGTCACCACGATTGTCTATATGCTCATTTACAGAGTGCAGTGACATGATATTTCAAAACAACCGTAGCCCTTTCTCCTTATAATCTCAGTCACACTGAATCTACAGTTTAGGTACCTAGTGTTGCACTCTGCAAACACTATACACAATGCCTTCAGTATGCATATGCATACAAGCTTTCAGTGTCCTTTGTCATTGATGTGTTTACCCTTTTGATAATACTCAAGAAACAAATTCTTACTGTTATCCGAGTCAGTCCCACACTCTCTTGTCCATTGAGTCTTAAACCTAGGAGGCTCTGGTTCTCAATAGTGCATGCACAGGGAGCTTAGCCAAAGACTCAAGGAGGAGCAGGCCTGGTCTCTGCTGCGAGGCACACTGGCTTTGGAGCTGGGGTCAGCACCTGTGAGCAGTAGTTTTCCCCAGCCGTAAAGCTGCAATAATAAACATGCCCAGAAGCAGCTTTCAAGAGGCAGCAATGTGCTGATGTAAACTACTGTTTTGTTTGTGCCTTGAGACAACACACATTAGTCCCTTGGGGAAGATAGTCTCTCAGCCTGCTGACATAAGAACAAGCAGGCATTAAGCACAACAATGACTGTAACCATGTCACAGTTGCTTCATGGAGGAGTATAATAACTACAAATTCAGGAGCAGCAGAGCTGACTTACAGTTTTATCTTTTCTAACTCTAGTGTCACAAGAATGGTATTTTACTTTTCTGAAGCTTAAGTTTCCAAATCTACACCAGTGAGAATAATCCACCTACCCAGATAAGATGCAGTGAGGATTAATGAGATTAAAGATATAAAAAGAGCCCAGATCTGAAATGTCAGCACTGCTTCTGTGAAACCACTACTACCATTATTAACTTCCTGAGAAAAAGGTCACAAGGAACTAACTATAAAGAGGGACTAGAAAAGCTATCGGGAGCATCAGGTTCAGTAGAGAAAAGACAGTATACACCCAGGAAAAGCCTCCCGCCCATGCCTGGTGGGCCATATGTGGACATAGGAAGAAAGAATGTAAATCACATCCATCTTTACAATGTAACGCCACCTCGGCCTACATTCCACTTTTCAAAATGACCAGAAACCTTTGTCTTCTTTATCTGACCTCAATTACTAGCCACTTCTGCCACCTTGTAACTTGTATATATAGAGATGTAAGTTTCTAATCTAGAAAAACTATAGAGTGAGTTAAGAATAAGATACTTAAATCCACGTTAAAGAATAAAAGGTTAATTTTCTGTATAGAGACCTGTCCAAACTCTGGGACAGATGTGTGAGAAGCCTGGGACAGGCACAGTGATACGTGCATTTTAACCCACAATGGCAAGATGAGTTTTTCAATATATGTAAACTGAAGATACTCTCCAGGTAGCAAAATCAAAACGTCAATGTCTTAGAGAGCCAGACAGAATGCTTCATTCAGAACTTCCCCACACTGGTGAAATGAACTCAAAGGAGGGAAGACACAAGCCTATTGGGAAGACAGCCTGGTAAGTGGCCTTGAGGTTGCTCATTAGTCTACTTCTTAGTGAGAGAGCAAGAATCATTGTCTAGGTCATCCAGTTCAATCTAGTGTCTGCCACAGATTTAGGCAGAGAAAGCACCCTGTTTAGTCACAAGACAGTGGTACTAAATGGACACATATTTTCTAGGTCTCTGGTTCTGCAGATCAATCAAACTGAGCGGCAGCCAGTCTCTCTATGGTATCACAGAACCACACCAGTCCATATTCAAGAACCTTTGCCAGAGCACTTCCAAAATTATTTTTGTGATAACATGATGGGCGTGTTAATAGGTAAGTAGAAAAAAATATGATATCACTGAAACATAGCATGTACTCAGTAAATGGCAGTGAGGATCTCATTCAGGCAAAGAAAGCCACTGGTGCAGCCAATGTCTATGTCTTATTACGTGTTACTTTATTACATGCATTACATATACTATTACAATATAATATAACATTACATATTATATGAAGACTCTTTGAAGAGCCATCCTAGTAAAGCAATGTGGAAGACTTATTTCAGGAGAGAGTTGAGCACTGAGAGATGATGCAGCTGCTATTGCATTGTAGACATGGAACAGAAACCAGGTCTAACTACAGCTCTGCATCCTTCTCCAACACAATGGTCTATAGCTTGGCTATTTGTGACCAAGTTAATAATGCCAGGTAAAAGAATTGGCAATGAAATGGCATTTAAAAAGGCCATTTATATTTCTCCATAGACATATGGATAATTTTCTTCATCCATAGCCTATAGCTTTCTATAAATAGCATACAGTAAATGAAGTAAGGGGTAAACAAGTAGATTAAATAGGAAAAATTAAAAAATTGTGATTACCATTTATTAAGACAGAATGAACTACACAACTGCCCTTCAGTATCTGTGGAGGACTGGTAACAGGACACACAGTGGGTACTAAAATCTGGCTGTTCCGACCCCTTCTATAAAATGGGACAGCACTTGCCTATAACCTCCATAGTTCTTCCTACACATTTGAAATCATCTCTAGATTATGTATGATAYGTAATACAGAACGGAGACAATTTAACTRGTTGTTATATTTAATTGCTTAGGGTAAATGGCAAGGAAAAAACTCTGCACAAGTTTAGTAGAGGTTCACGTTTCCTAGGCCCATCTACATAGTTTAATATAACTTAAAATTGGAGGTAAGACCTACCCATGAGCAATAATGTGACATTTTACTCAGAGAGTATTTTCTATCTGTGGTTGGTTAAATCCCAGGATGTGGAACCCACAGACACAAAGACCCTACTGTATTCTTATTTCATCATACAAAACACTCACTACACACAAGCACTGTATATGTGTATTGTTATGCACAGAAGAAAACACAGAGCAAGAGTCTCAACAATGCAGAAGTGGAACAGTAACGGGCTTCATCGCGGGCTTCAGGGGACTACTAGGGACATGGTCACTTGGGCATCCCCCCCCCCTTTAAAACATCCTGCTTGCTGTCCTAACTCCTCCTATTCCCCCTTCCATGGCCCCCCTCTCCCCATTCCCCTCCCTTTCTCCTCTGAGAGGGTAGAGGCCCCCTGGACATCCCCCAACACTGGCATACCAGCTCTCTGCTGGGCTGGGCAGAGCCTCTCCTTCTGCGACTGGCCAAGGCAGCTCAGTTAAGGAGCACATTCCACAGGCAGGCAACAGCTTTAGCGACAGCCCCCACTGGC
Organism: Apodemus speciosus; assembly: GCA_002335545.1. Classification (NCBI taxonomy): domain Eukaryota; kingdom Metazoa; phylum Chordata; class Mammalia; order Rodentia; family Muridae; genus Apodemus; species Apodemus speciosus. The sequence goes on along the minus strand of BDUI01000724.1, from coordinate 123,230 downwards.
ACCCGCTGCTGGGTGCGTGCGAGGCACTCTTTGTTCTAGCTAGACCTTGACTCCAGGCCATGGCAGATCAGCGAATTAAATAGTAAGGTGTTTCCCTTACTAGGTGCTCTCATTTCTATCTTTAAAATGTCAGTTAAGAATATTTGTGTATCTGTGTGTGGAGGCACGCGCATGCCACAGCACACATACGCTGTCAGAGAAGAACTTGCTGAACTCAGTTCTTTCCTTCCACTGTGTGGACTGCAGGGACTCCACTCCAGTCCTAGGCTGCCAGCCAGTCTCATTACCCATGGCGAGCAGTCTTGCTGGCCCCTAGTCTTACTGTTTAAGTCTAAATATAAAATAATATGGATTTATGGACTACAATGTGATATTCTGATATGTTTGCATTGTGCAATGGCCAAATCTCAGTAGCTAAATCTATCACCTCAATAACTACAACTCCTCTGAGAGGAAGAGATATTTATTATATTGCTATTATCATTTACTATTATAAATACTTTACTCTTTTAGCTATAACAGAATACTGCTGTTATTTATTCTGATGTTCCCAGTGTTCCAAGTTTGGCTAATCCTATGTCAACCTACTTTATTTAACTTTTTTTTTTTTAATTTAACTTTAAGTACTTCTTTATCTTTGGACACCAAAAGATTACCCACACTCATCTTGTATCTTCTTTGCCCTTAACACCACTACTCTCCAAGATACTATGGTTCTTTTTGTTGGATAATAGTATTCAGAAACCTGGATTAAGCTCTAGATCACCGTTATGTGTTTTACTGATATGTTTAAGTATTCATAGCTACAAGTGAGTAAAACTATATTTAAACACAGGTCAGGTATTATAACTGTTAAACTGTTCCATCAAAGCCAAGTATGCCTGTAGGTGGCTCAATATAACTTAGACTTGGAGGCAAGGCTACCCAAAATCCAGGATCAGTACCTACCATTAAACCGAGAAGAAGGATTATAAATTATTTTCTGTGCCAGATGAAGCTGACCTATCAGGTGTTTAATTATAGCACCTCACCATGTGACCAAGAGCAGTGAGGATGTTTGTAGAGCTGTATTTTAATGCATAGTTACATTCATTTTAGGAATCTATATTCATCCTAAGAGTGCATGATGCAGACAACTCTGTTTTCATTATGTCTAGATGATTCCTGTTTCCCTCTCTGTGATAATAAAGCAAATACTCTGAACTTTTACTCTCATAATAGCTTCAAGATTTCCTGATATATTCACACTCACTCACTTGGCTTATATATGGTTTGAATATTTATAAAAGGTAGGATCAAAGATCAGCTACTGACACTCATCAGAATCAACTAGGCCTCAGAAGCTGAGTCATAACTATCTCTAATCTAACCATTGCAAACCACAAGTATCACATATTAGAACTCTTGGTGTTTTCTGCTGTGTTTTGAAAGAGTGAGTGACCTTTATCTCCCTGACAACAAAAATCAGTACTGCTGTCATGATAAATAGCACAATTTACCAGCATCCAAGCATCATTAGGAAAGGACTACTGCTTTAGGAACAAAAAAGTCATATAAAGAGTAAATAAGCTGTTGTTGATTACTGCCTAATGGGAACACCAAGCACAGGAGAGATTTCCATTGTTTGTTGGAATAAAGTAATGAAATAGACCAAACCGCGAAATGCAGCTGGGAACAGCTATAGTGCAGCTTCAGATTCAGTAGGGCCTGAGCTTCTGTCCCTCAGGCCAGCTCTGAAGCAATGCCATGAGTGTGAGCATCAAGGAACAGATGGCAGCACAAGTGGATTAACTGTTGGACAGTACTGACCGCTGTAAAGTAATAATTACTAAATATTTTCAGTGTTTCCTTTTTAATTAAGGAGAAATTGTTTAGTAATCTAAGTCATTTTTTTAAAGAACGGAAAATAAATAAACAAACCTTATCTTTATTTTAAGCCAAGAAAAAGTAAATCATTTGTATGTATCACAACTCAGGCAATTCTAATCTGATGCAATGGCTCTGTGGGTAAGGATTCCTGATGCCAAGCCCAATTCCTAGGACCCAGTGGAAGCTGAGAACTGATTCTTCCAAGTTGTGCTTTGACCTCCAGACCTGCACTCACTTTCCCTTCCCTTTTCAGGTACAACACACACACACACACACACACACACACACACACACACACACACACCCCAATGTGATTGTAAAAATTAAAAATAATTCTCTTGCTGAGATGCAGACTGTTTGAGGGTTAAATTTCATCTTTCTTAAATGGCCAATAGAATTAGGCTTTCTAGCCTGATGAAAAGGTACACATTTGTAACATCATAGATAGGAGTGAAGAAGAAATTCACAAGGAAATAAATGTTGACAAATGAAAGATAGGAGTGCAACAGGAACCAAGCTGACTCACCACACAGACTGCAACCCCATTAGCCAACGCTGACTTCAATGCGTATTTTGTTGTTCACCAGAGAGAAAAAGCTTCATTTACCTCCAATCGTCAGTTACTGTCTGACAGGAGGGCACCAAAGCTGGGATGAAATATTATCCTCAGACCAGTGTGAACCATCTAGAACCATCTAACCGTGCTCAATCAGGGAATCCAAGAGCAAAGAAACAAATGATAATCCTTAGCTTCACGGAGAAAGGGTGGGAAGAACAGCATCAATGAAGGCCTATGCTAAGGTCAGTAAGCTAGTAAGTGGCAATGCCAGGATTCATGCCCAAGTGGCCTACTTATTACCTACATTAAGATTACCTACATAAGGCATTGTTGCCTCTTCATTTTAATAATCATCAATCTCCACACGCTGTCCCTGAAAACCACAATAATGTCTGGGTAAGAGAAATGAGTTTGCTGAACTGAGCCTGCGAAGCAGGACTGACGGATGGGTGTCATCCTGCTTGCATTGCAAGGCTGTCTTCCCATTACTATGAGACCAGCGGCAGGGAGGATAATGCGATAATGAAGGTCAATAAATAGTTTTCAATAAATCCCCTTTTCATCTCCATCCTTTCTAGGGCACAAGACTGAACCTGTACACATGGAAGCCAAACCTTATCTCAAGGTCTTCTAGTAAGTGGAAAGCTATAGAAGCAATGGCAGAGGTGACAAGCCACCAAACAAGTCAGAAAAGAAGCCTTCCTTCTGAGCTTAGAGAAGCGATGTGACACACAGGTCAGACTAAGCCAGCTAACTTTACATTACTAATTACACTTACACTTAAGGTTTGCTCAGAGGAAATGTTAACCAGACAGAGATAATTTCAATGATGCACTCTCCTTGCTCCTTTATTATCTGCATCAATAAGGCTTCAAGGCCTGTTGGTTTTTTTTTTTTTTTTTTTTTTTTGTCTTTTTAATGTGCTGAAGGAGATTAGTTGGTTATCAAAGTATTACAGCTTTGTTTCAATGGAACAATTATGCAGCCACCTTTTATTAAGTATTTGCATGGTGCCAAGAGATTTAACTAACAATTATTTTACAAACACTTGAACAAGACCAAGTACCAGGTGTAGTTTTAAGTACTCTGCAAATATTAATTCAAGTAACAGTCACTATGTGATAAGAGCCTGTGCCATTCCCCCTTTCCAGATAAGGAAACTGAGAACAAGGAGGCGAGACAATGTCTCCAAGGTCAGTAAGCTAGTAAGTGGCAATGCTAGGATTCATGCCCAAGTGGCCTACTTCTTACCTACTGCATTGTATTGCCTCCTCGTCTTAAATAACCATCAATGTCTACACACTGTCCCTGAAAACCACAATAATTTCCAAGTAAGATAATTGAAGCTCTGACCTGGAGAAGTTAGTCTACCCAAGGTGACTGATACAATGGCACCAACAGAGCCAGATCTGTTCTGCCTATTCAGACTCAGCACTCCACATGGAGTCTTGTTTGGGTTGTGCTAATTTTTTTTAAAAAAAGGTTATTATTTTTAAATATTGTGCATGTGTGTATGTGTGTGTTGTGCACATGGTGCCTGCAGAGTCTAAAAGAGGGTGCTGGATCCTTTGGAGCTGGAATTACAGGTAGTTCTGACTTGTCTGACCTAGGTACTGAGTGTGTTTTGCTGCTGAGCCAGCTCTCCAGTTCTGAGTTGTAGTTATTTTCTGAAAACTTGAAATTATATTTGAATCATCAGGTATTTATTATAAAACTTTCAACATGTGAAAGTTGGAGACTAAAACTAAATATAACTTAATGCATAATAGTCCTAAGTCAAACAGTCAAGATGGCGAGGAACAAAGTGCTGCGGGGATGGGAAGCAGGGCCGGCTCCCCTGAAAGCCTTTCCCCAGGATGCCCCAAGTTCCTACTTCATGAGAGGGAGGCACCACGACTGAGACAACTTGAGCACAGCCTGCGGGTATACCCACGGCTCTGCACAGTTGCTAAAATAATACGTTAAAATTAATTTCAGAGCCATGCTTCTGCAATTATGAAAACTCTCTATGATTTATCTTTCTATTTCTGTCTTTTAAATAGAGATACATTTTAAATGAAAACATAATTTTGATTTGTCCTTTAAACTTCAATATAAGTGACTTAAAAATTTCACTTTTAGCAAATTATAGAAATCTTAAAAAGCAAAAGAAGCAGGGGAAATTAATAAATTGAGCAATAATTTTGTCTTTTTTTTCTTTTGATTTTTTTTTAATACGGAGTTTCACCTATCCTGTGCTAGGTCTCTATAAAAGTCAAGAATTCTGAGATATTAAAAGATTACATCCTTAAAGGAAAGTAGAGCTATCAAAAATTATCAGATCTTCTAATCAAGAGCAAATATTTGGTGAGAGATCATTTAAAAGACAAGCTTCTAACCTGGCCTATACTTTCTGACTCACCAAGCTCCTGCCAATGGCAGAGTAGAGTAGCCCTCACCAGAGAAGCTTCTTTTACAACAGTGAGCAATATAGAGATCACACCTGGTCAATATGCAGAGGCTGAGAGACTGTTATAGAGTGTCCAGCCTTAAAAGGGACAGCTATACCATGCACCCTCCCCTCAAAGATCAAGGACCATCCTGGAAGGGAGGGGAAGACTGTAAGAGACAGAGGTAGTGGACCTCTGCATTAACACAGTAGTTACTGGGCATGGCAGTGCTGTTACACACATGAACCCACAGAGGCTGGGACTTCTTGAACAAGTCCTGCACAAGATCAAGCCAGCCAAAATCCCAGCATGCATTGGGGAGGGACTCATGAAGTTCTGCCTTCATCCAGGAACTAATGGCTGCTGGGGAGGTGGAGTCAGTTTTCTTGGGGAACTATACCCATACACATGTAGGCAGCACTAGGTAGACTCAGTGGGTTAAAAAACAAAACAAAACAAAGCACATAATGTAGGGAGGGAAAAGTCATATGGAGGATAGATTAAAAGGGTTCAAGTGGGCATGGTGCTACACACCTTTAATCCAGCACTTGTGAGGCAGAGGCAGGTGGATTTCTGAGGCCAGCCCAGTCTACAGAGTTACAAGGACGGTCAGGGTTATTCAGAGAACCCTTTTTCACCCCCCTCCTCAAAAAAGAAAAAGAGGGGTGGATTTAATCAAGATACATATATAAAAATTTCAAACAGCTAAAACCCCTATAAATACTGAAGACAAATCCTTTTAAGGTTAGCATGGGACTTTCCTGAAGGTGGCCCATTGTTTTTGCATAGTCTGCAATGGCTGAGCTCTAAGAGGCAAGGCCCAAAAGAGACTTCATCTCAGGACTGCTTCTTGCAGCGGATATGCTTTTCCTGTCATTATTACATTAATATAACAATTCCCAGGCATTAGCCCTAGGCAGATTTTCTGCAGATCAACGAAGATGTACTGTCTCGTGGAGATGCTATGTAGACAAACTGATGACTTCATAATTCCTAATAATGATTCTATAGAATTCCTAAATTTATACAAGTAATTTTGAGTCCTCTGTAATATGAAAGCTGCAATTAGGGCTCTGTAAACCTTCATGTGTCATGAACTAATTGCACTAAGAGTGAAAGCAGACCCATTTACAATCAGGGAAAGCATTCCTTCTGGGCTGGGTGTGAAACCATTGCCTGATAACTAAAGGTTGTAAACTGAGAATGAACAATTTATTATAGGTGCAAAAACAAAAAATATTATCTGGTTTATCTATACAAAACCTCAAAATTAATAAGACACTAGACAGATGATTTGCCTCATAAAAAAGCCATGTTAATTTAGACATAAGAATTATTGTTTTAAACTCTTAATGAACCAGTGGAGCTAATGGCAGATAGTGAATGTTTAATTAAATAGGAAACAGTCTCTGTTGTAACTCTTTAGTCAATTTATAATTTGAATTTATGTTTGAACTTGTGAACTTTTGAAAAATAGATGCTTAGAATACCATGTGATTATGTATCCTGAAAAAGTACAAGAACTAGGAACAATGAGAAGGAGAGAGCAGAAAAAAAGAAAAAGCAGAGAAAGCAGACTATTTCATGGAAAATTATACAGATAAAATGGTAGACATAAAAAATCTTTCTAAATTAATTGAAGGTGGAATTAAGAACATTTTGTGATAAAATCAGATATTTACATGGGAAAAAGTCTGATAAATAGAAGAAATATATAGAAAAACATGTTAAAATTGAAGATTATCATGAAAAATAATGCAGATAAAATGGTAGACATAAAAAACATTACTAAATTAA